>CM066984.1:109850690-110088190 GCA_033977485.1 Hydrangea macrophylla | reverse complement strand
ACAACCACAACCACAACTACAACCACAACTCAACTCAATCACAACTACAACCACAACTCAATCCACAACCACAATCACAACTACAACCTCTAACCACAACCACAAACTACGACCACAAACTCAAACTCATACTCTTTCCACACAGACTGACACCCACATGCATGTACCACTGACCCCACATGAATGATATGCACATGAACCTAAGCAAAACACTGAATTAAAGGAACAACACGCGTACGGGGATTGATAACTTGCAATATAATGTTTTAATCATTCAAAACATAACCAAATAGAGTTCTGATTAACTAAATATCCCAAACAGAACATTAACAGTACTAAAAAGTTGAACCAAACAGTCCCTTAACAGAAAACAGACAAAAACAGAAACTGCTAGACCTCGCGCGCGCGGGCTGCTCGCGCGAAAGGTCGCTCGCGCGATATGCCCAAATTTCCTTTTATTATAAACTTTTCTGTCTGCCTGTGGAAATCAAGGTCGCGCGCGCGGATCGCTCGCGCGAAGGGATTCTCGCGCGACCCTCGCTCGCGCGACCAACCAAATTTCAATATATATATATAAACTCTTATGTCTGCCTGGGAAAGCAAGGATCGCGCGCGCGGTCCGCTCGCGCGAAAGATCACTCACGCGGGCCGCTCGCGCGATTCTCGCGCGCGCGATCGTGGCGCGAGATGAAGCTGAGGCTTCATCTTCCTCGCAGAAACTGCTCTGTTTCAAATTTTCAGGGTCTTTTTGACCCATTTTCAATTCTGTGAGTAATTATATCATGTTATATATGAATCTCTTCCTTTTTCAACAAGGATTAAGAATTTATGATTATCTTAACATGATTCTAACTATAACTCTCAAATTTTATGAAAAACTAAAACATGTCAAAACTTATTTTCTAATATACTTTCTCATGTGAATGAATTAATCCCCAATACTTTAAACATAGTCTATATATAACATAATCTTTCATTATTATCTATGAAAACAGATTTTGATTTAGTTTGCAAAATCTTGATTTTTCAAATTATGGTGTTCATACGGGAAATCATCAATGGTGATATACAAATACATACATACAAGTAGTAATTAAGCATGAATTACATTAGGAGTGAGTTTAAAATACTCACTGTGATATAAGATGAAGTGTGTGTTGAGAAAGAATCAAGATATAAGAAATCCACTTCAAGCTCTAGCTATGGTGATTGAGCTCCTCTCTCTCTAAAATTTGAAGAACTCACTGAGTATTCCTCTCAACTCTCTCTGCAATTGAACTTATGCAGATTGTGTGTATGTAATGAACATATAAAGAGAGCCAATTGAGGAACTTGGAGCCCAAGTTGTGCCTCCTACACTCTACAAACTAATTGATTTCCTAATTAACTATGCACACAATATACACAGCTTATACATACGTAGGTAAACACTGATATAACTCCAAAGCTCCACCAAGGGTCAAGTTAGAGTAATAGGGACCTAAGTAGAAGTGTTTGGGAAATTTGGCTTTTGGTCACAACAATACACACACACACAAAGCATTGCCAAACAAGGCTTAAGGCAATCATCACTTGCCATAATTGGAAATAAAGCAAATGTCCAAATCGGTCACTTCCAAAATCTGTGGAAGTTAAACACAACACGGACAGTTTTGGACATAAATTGGTATTTTCGGGGCGCGGTGGTCACCACAAAAATACAGAAAATTCATTTTACTGTAAGAAATGGTTTTCTGGTTTTATAAAAATACTGTTTGAGTCAAAAGGAAATATTTCCACCGTTTTGAAATATAGATTTTGGAATCCACACAGGTATTACTAACTTTATAAAAATTGCAGTTTAACCCCAACAGTAATTTCAATTATGAGATCCATCAAGAAATAAATTTCACACATAAGAATTGAAATCAAAATAGAAGCAAACAATGTATATTTAATTTTAAATATGACAATGCAATGTACAGATTAATTAAATGAAAATGCAGGTTATTACAGCCAGAAGGGGAAAAAAAGATGAAATTAAATTTTATGTGTGTAAATGAAATTTATGTATGTGTGTAATAAAATTAAATTTCTAAGGTATGTGTATAAAATTAAGGATTAATTATCTTTCACCCCATGTGGTTAGACTTATTTTCACTTTACCTCATGTACTTCAAAAGTGGACATTTACCCTCATGTGGTTTCGAATTAAAATGAAACTGTAAATTTTTTTCTAAAAATAGTTCCACACAGGTATTAATGTTAAAATTAGCCTCGGGAAGGAGAGTCTAAGTGTCAAAATTAACTCCATATAGGCAGTTAATCCCAACATTAGCCTCATAAAAGAGCTAGGTGCTAAAAATTAGCCCTAGATAGTTTGGTTAAATGGCAGCGTTATCGCTACATAGGGGTTTTGTTCCAAAATTAACCTCACAAAAGAGGTTAAGTGCTAATATTTTTGGTTAATTTTAGAATTTGCATCAGTTTTGAGGGAAATCTTTACAGTTTCACTTTATTCCAAAGCTACTGGGGGTAAATGTCTACTTTTGAACTACAGGGGGGGGGGGTAAAGTGAAAATGGGCCTAACCACAGGGGGGTAAAATGTAGTTAACCCTAAAATTAAATTGAAGAAGTTTTTGAGAAAAATAATACCAAAAACACAAACAAATGTTAGTGTCACAGCCCGGTCCCAAAATAGCGAAACCGGAGCCTGTGGCACGCCACCGAGACTAAACAAATTCATTAACGTTCCCAAAAGCTTAATTTGAAGAACACACGCAGCGGAAAACAAAACAAATTTTAAAACCAGAGGTTCAGTCGACTGGGTCAAGACCTCAGTCGACTGAAGCAAGCAGAAACAAAATGAACACATTAACCTTCAGAGGTCCAATCGACTGAGGCATGGCCCAGTCGACTGCTTTTACCATAATAAGAAGCAGTAGCTAAACTGCACTGCCCCGTCGACTGCTTTTACCATATTAAGAAGCAGTAGCTAAACTGCACTGTCCCGTCGACTGCTTTTACCATAAAAGAAGTAGTAGCTAACAGGCACAGGGGTTCAGTCGACTAAACACTGGACCAGTCAACTGCTCCCCTGGCAGCAGCCCATTCTACAGAATTTCAAGTTTTAAAAGCTTCCTAACTTTCACCAAGGATCAACCACTCAATCCAAACTCAAACCAAAGTAAACCTAGCTGTATTAAAACATTTCTAAAGTAGGATTACAACATGTCACTAACTATTACAACGGTTTAAAATCCATTCTTTCATACGAAGTTAAACATAAGTTAAAACGATAAAAATTCTTATTACAACATCCTATTGTCCCAAAACTACAAGGTTAACATTCAAGTTGCCTTCCAAAAGAACTCCCAACCCACGTACTCACTTCTGCGATTCCTCGCCAGCATTAACACCTGAAATGGTTATTTGAATAACCACAGATATTTGATTTGTTTAAGCTAATGCTTAGTGAATAAATCAACATATGTACATGAATGATAAACATGTCCTCATTCACATCTCTACATTTCATACTAGTCGCCGGAGACTCACGTGCCCGTCCATACTCCCAATCCGCGACTCCTCGCCAATCAGTCCACGCGAAAGGGTAAGACCCACGATTCTTCTCTTCAATCGTGCGACCTTAGTGCCTATATCGGCTCCACAAAATGGCACCGTGACCACGTGCTCCTTCTGACCCACATAAGCAACTTAACATGCTCAAATACATATCACCATACTCGCGGTAATCAAAACATATCACCGTGCTATTGAGCCTGCTTATCAATATAAATGCCCAATATGAACTACACAATATATCTCTAAGAATTAATACATGCTATTCACACAAAACATGAATACATGTCAAGAAATCATTCCAAAAACATAGTTGAATCACTCACCTCCGAATAACGCTCCTACAATTCAATCTGAAGAAAACCCGTGCACAAAGAACGTGCAGAAGTCCGTCTAGTACAATTCCTATGGATCAGAATTCCATTTATCAACTTTTATGAAAAATTCTAGAAAATAACTTTTCGGAAAACTTAGCCAAACAATCCCTAACATATATCAAAACGAAGCTCTTACCTCGAGGAGCTCGAATATGAAATATGGGAGAAAACAGACTGACAAAAGGTCGTCGTTTGGCGTCACAAAGCTTGAAGCAACTAATTCTCCCTTTGGCCTCCCTTTTGGCCTCCTTTTGGAATTTTAGGTTAGAAGTTATGAAAATATCTCAACCATCTCTATCTATATATAGGCAAAACTCTTGGGAATTACGTTTACCTCCCCACGAGTTTTCCAAACTCCTAATCAGCCTTTGAAACTTTCTACACAGCTAATTCATAGCTTTATAAGTGAAACTTCAAAATTATAAAAGTTTTCGACTAAGTTTCGTTTGGTCGCTAAAACGCGAATTTCTATATGACGTTTTCCGAAGTTGCTAATTAGCCTACCAAATTAATAGCGTGTTCATTCGTTCTCACCAGGATACTAAATCTAACAACAGAAATAAATTCTAAAACAGAAAATAATACAGATATTGAAATACACAGGTAAACATTTATTTTCAGATAAACATTTAAAATATGTTCCTCAGTGACCGTCTCATACTCGGAGAGACTTCACAAACAATAAATCCTCAATCACAACAATTTCAAAGGGTTCTCTAATACAGACACCCAAATCAACTCGTGAGTCAAAACTCACCCAATCATGTGTCATAAGACACGCCACATCACATTATCATGCATGACAATGTAATGCAAATGAAATAACACAAATGTGGGTGTTATAGTTAGTGCTTTGATTGATAAAACCAAAAAAAGAAAAATAAAACCAAACAAAATAAAATAAACCAAACAAAGCATAGCCCAGTTCAGGCTGTGTTGTGCCTTGCTTGTGTTAGTGGTTTATTTGGAATAACCCAAAAAATAAAAACAAAATCAAACAAAACACAAAACAAAACAAAACAAGTTAGTGACTTGTTTTAGAAGAACGAAAAAATGCGCAAACCACAAAGCCGAAAAGCGGTTACTTACAATTGTTGAGTTTTGGGTTTTTTTGAGCCAAATTGTAAATATTTATAATTATTGGGTGAAAAGTTAATTGAAACATCATTTATAGATTAATTTAATTTTAGAGTTGAACCAAATTGTAAATATTTATAATTATTATTTGAAAAGTTGATTGAATCATCATTTCTAGATTAATTAAATTTTAAAAGTTGACCTAATAGTAATAAATGTTGTTTTGTGGGAGAAATGACCAACCTACCCTCACAAAATGACAAAAACTTAAAGTAATCATTAAAGAAAAATGGAACAAAAAAGAAAAATAAAGGTAAAAGTGTCATTTCAAACAAATCCAAAATACCCAAATTGGACAATTTCAATTGAGAATAAGCCTCTTTTATATAAAGTTGTTGAAATGTACGGATTGAGAATTGGATTGAGAGAAATGGTAAGAAGAGATCAGAAAGAGCAATGGAGGAAATAAATAGAAGAGAAGACATCATTAGCTCTACCCTCTATGGATAGAGATTATGGATGTTGAAGAAAAAAATTAGAGAGTAGGGATGTTGAAGAAAAACCAAAAAATTGAAAATCGATTAAAATTAAATTGGTCAAACACCTATTGGTCAATTTTTAAAAGGAATACGTAAGTTTAAACTGGCTAAAAACTGACCAACACTGCCTAAACCAATCTACCGAAATCGAAAAGTCAATTTTAAGAACTCTTAAAAACCGATCGTAAGCACTCTCTTTAATAATAGCTAAAGTAAAATAGAATGGATGAGTGGAGAATTTGCATTTACAAGAGAAAATAAAAGATAGGAGTTACAATAAATTTACATTTTTATCCTCTACTAAATAATGACAATTAGCAAAGTAAAAATTCAGTTATTCTAGGGACATATTAGTCTTTTAAGTATTACTTTAATTTGGTTCTCTTATTTTCCCTCAAAATTCTCTCAGATTTGGAGAGAATCAAAAGTATACTATTTTCTCTCCACTTCCTCGCAACTTTTCTTCCCACTTAATTTACCAAATAAGAGAAATGGAGAAAAAGTGGTACCATTTATCTTCTACTTTTTGTGTTTCTCTGTGTCAAAAGGAAGTATAATTATCCCTTTTTCGCTTCAATAAGCTTGTAGTCATCAAACCACACGGTCAAGTTATGCAGTTTGATTGCAAGCGTGGAACATTCTCGCATTTTATTTAAGAATAATTACATACCAATCACTTTTCCATTCACTAACACTCCATTTGGATTGAGAGAATCAGAGATAAAAGAAGAGATCCTGATACGAACCCCGCCAATAATGCGACGAAACCCGTAACACGATTAATGTCTCGGACCGTTCTACTGTCAGATTCAATGGAAACCGCGACCCAACACCTATAACAGATGCGAACCTTGGTATAAAGGATGAAGACGCCACAATCAAGGATGGAAAACTCGATTGATAAGTCAAGGTATGAACGCCACAGAGTAAATCTGATAAGTTCGAATAGTTCTTCAAAGAACCAAAGAGAAAACTCTCACAATATTATTAATGATCAAAACTGAATATTACAAACCCTAAAACTGTTTAAATAGCTGAGGCTTAAAGTTGGGCCCTTTTAAGCCTACGAAATATTATGGTCCAATATAATTCACCCCAAACTAAAATAAAAGGAAACTAATGAATATAAAAAGTCCCTAAGTTGGCATGCAAGCCTATAATTTATTCTAGAGCTTGAATCATGGACACCCAGCCTTGTGGATCACTAGTATCCTCCTTTGGGCCACTCAGATTAGTCTCAACCCAAATTTGTTGAACCAGCCCATTGAGATTGTCCTTGAATCGCTTTGCTCGCGCCCTTGTAACCGGCCCAATTGGCACGTGGTTCGGGTCCGCATTCCACCTTGTGCTAACATTTCACTGATTATGAATTAAAATTGCGGCTCTTTCCATTCTCTTTAAAAGATAAAGCGAAGTATTGGCTTCAGTCACTTGAGCCAAACACGATTAAAACTTGGGAAGCCTTACACAACGCATTTTTACAAAAGTTTTTCCCAATCACAAGAACTAATCAGATAAGAAAATCTATAACTAATTTTGTGATACAAGATGGGGAAACGCTTTATGACACATGGGAGAAATTTAAAGAACTATTACGCTCTTACCCACATCATCAGGTTCCTAAGTGGCAGTTGGTACAGGTTTTCTATGAGGGATTTATTCCCTCTGTCCGTAACACCGTCGATGCCGTTTGTGTGTCGTTGTTATTGTGGTTTTTTTTCTTCTCGAGAATTAGGGTTTCTGAATCAGATACGTGAACTGTGAAGTCTGCCTGATTAAAAAAAAAAAAAAAAAGAGAAAAAAAAAAAAGAAAAAAAAAAGAGAAGAAAAGAAAAGAAGAGATCGGTAAGCCGCGCTAAAAAAAAAAAAAAAAAGAGTACAAAAAATCGGCTTAAAATTTTATTTTTGTTTTACAATATTGGGGGTCTAAGGAGTCCAAATTTGACCTTACTCCATAGTGTGAAATTTTTTTTTCCGAAAATTCCATTTTTTTGTGCTTTTGGAAACCTAGCCATCCGCGTTCGTTTTTAGTCGTGCTTTCAACTTCCAAATTTGATTGGTCTAGTTTGGGTGTGGATTGTTACTGAGAAATTCTGGTCTTTGTTTGGTCAGTTTCATAAGAACCGAGTGAGAACTACTACGAGTGGAAAAAGGCAAGAGTGGTGAGCACATAAGAGGGTAAAAGCCAAATTGATTTTCAGTTTAAACACGAGTGAACTTGAGTGATACATCCTAGTTGAGTGAAACACGTGAGCGAGAGTTGTGAGGTCCTGTATATTTTTTTTATCTAATCTTTGTTTTGCAGCGAAATATGGCCAATAAAGACGAAATTAATGCCGGGGAGGTTTCGGGAGAGACTGATCAGAAACTACTATTGGAGGCATTAATGGGTGAAATGAGGAGGGTATTGAGGACAGAGATGGAACAAGTTCATGAACGGTTAGATAGAGTAGAGAATGCACGTGTGGAGCAGCCACAAAACAATGCTCCTCATGGACGTAGAAGAGAGAGAGTTCAACCGAGGGGAGTAAGAGTTGAAGAAGAGGAGTATTTTTGGGGAGACTTTGACGAAGAAAATGATCAGGAGTCAATAGATAATCATAGGAGATATGGTGGGCGGGGTAGAGAAGTTAGGTTTAGAGAAGCTAGGAACCGGGAAGATAATAATTTGGGTAGTATTAAGATGAAGATTCCTTCGTTTCAAGGGAAGAATGATCCGGAAGCCTATCTAGAATGGGAGAAGAAGGTAGAATTAGTATTTGATTGCCACCATTACTCTGAGGCTAAGAAGGTAAAACTTGCTGCCATTGAATTTTCTGATTATGCTATCATTTGGTGGGATCAATTGGTGTTGAATAGGAGAAGAAATAGGGAGCGTCCAATAGAGACATGGGAGGATATGAAAACTGTGATGAGGAAGCGGTTCGTTCCAAGCTATTATTACCGAGAGTTGTACAACAAGTTGCAAAGTTTGAGGCAAGGTAATAGGAGTGTGGAAGAATATTATAAGGAGATGGAAGTTGCTATGATTCGAGCGAATGTAGAGGAAGATCGAGAGGCTACAATGGCTAGATTCTTAGTTGGGTTGAATCGGGAAATTGCCAATGCAGTAGAATTGCAACACTATGTTGAGTTGGAGGATATGGTACACATGGCTATTAAAATTGAGAATCAACTCAAGAGGAGGGGCAGCAGCACACGTCCAAGCCAAAATCCAAGCCAAAATTCCAATACATCCGCTTGGAAACCAAATAATTGGAAAAGAGATGAGAAGCAGCCTTTGGTGAAGCCAAAAACTGAGCAAAAACAAGAGGTGGCCAGCCATGGAAATCAAGGTAAATCCGATTCGTCTACTTCTCGGAACCGTGATATTAAGTGTTTTAAGTGCCAAGGTAGGGGACACATAGCTAGCCAATGTCCAAACAAGAGAGTTATGGTGTTACGAGATAATGGTGAGATTGAAACCGAAGATGAAGATGACAACGAATCTGTGCCACCATTGGAGGATGCCGATGATGAAGAGTACGCTGCCCAAGGGGATTTGTTAGTGGCAAGGAGAGCTCTAAACATGCAGGTTAAGGAAGATGATGAGGCACAACGGGAGAACATCTTTCATACGAGATGTCATGTCAAAGATAAGGTGTGTAGTGTGATCATAGATGGGGGGGAGTTGCACTAACGTTGCTAGCACAACTTTGGTGGAGAAATTAGGGCTGCCAACAATCAAGCATCCACGACCTTATAAATTGCAATGGCTCAATGATAGTGGTGAAGTAAGGGTAACTAAACAGGTGTTAGTTTCTTTTCGTATTGGGAAATATGAAGATGAAGTTTTGAGTGATGTGGTTCCGATGCAAGCAGGACACTTGTTGTTAGGGAGGCCATGGCAATTTGATCGACGTGTTAAGCATGATGGTTTCACAAATAAATACTCGTTCGTGCTTAATCAAAGGACAATCACCTTAGTGCCTTTGACACCGAAGCAAGTTTATGAAGATCAAGTGAGGTTGCAAAGGGAGAGTGATCAAAAGAAAGAGAGTGAACAAAAGAAAAGGAGTGAGAAAAATGAGAGAGAAAAAGAAAAGAAAAATGCAGCCATTGAGGGAAAATTAGAGGGAAACCAAAAAAAGAATTTTTATGCAAAAGCGAGTGAGATCAAATGAGCGTTGTTTTCAAATCAGCCTATGATCACTACAACAAATTATTAAATTAGTAACCAATTTCTTAGTGACCAACATTATTTGGTGACTAAACATACTTATTTAGTAAGGAAACCAGACTTGGTCACTTGTTTGTTATGGAAAACCAAGAAAATGTACCTATTACTTCTATTTTATTTTATTTTATACAAAATGGTCACAAAATCAAGGGCGGGAAGCTTCCCGCCAAGTGGGAATTTTTTGGAGTGAAATTAGTGACCAAGAGAGATTTTCACAGACGCTTCTTTTCTCATTGATGAGATATACCCAAATCCAATCATCACTCTCATCTTCAACATTCCCACATCTCTCATCCTTCCTCAGCATCAAATCCCTCTCCTACCTTCGCAAACCCTAGCGTACCTCTTCCCACTTTGAATACCCTTACTCTACCCAAAAACCCTTAATCCTCTTCCTCTTTCTAGCCCCTAATCCAAACTGTTGGAGCCTTGAAGATCAACTGGGTATTGAAGAACGTTTGGTTATTTGGTAAATTTACAGTTTTTATTTACGTCTTTTATGGTTTTTTCCCTTTCTTGCCTGATGTACTTTGGTCTTCTCCTTCCATGATCCGGCAGAGGCTGAACAAGCACAGATTTAGAGAAACCCAAAATTAAGAGAGTATAAAAGGGAGTGAGAGCAGTGATCAAATTAAGACCAAGGGTGATGATTCACTTGTTACTGTTTCAGGTGCTTTGATTCTTTGTTTATTTTTTTTAGATTAGGCAGGTGCTTTGATTCTTGTGTTTCTTTGAAGCAGAATTTTTTTTTTTTTGTTTATTTGGTGGGAATGATTTTAATTTTTTTTTCCTTCGATTTTTCTCTTTGGATGTTTTAGAATTTAAGACATTGATGCTTCTATTTTACACTCACAAAAATGATTATTTAGATCAATCTCAGAGTATATCGCATCTGGTCCCTAGAAAACATCATTCTTTACCTAGGATACTCTTTGGTTCAATTATTGCTGGATTCCTTATTTGTATGCTAGTTGTTTGTTGAAAGTACTAGTAGAGTTTTTTGGTATGTTTATTTGGTTTAGCCAGGGCTGAGTGAAATGTTTGTATTTGGTTACATTAATACTCTTTTTTTAGGGGATACATTATTACTCTTTAGTTATCTATCTATAAGTAGAATAGAGTAGCTGAGTTATATCATCTGGTTCTAAGTGAAATGTCTTTTGTTAGATCACAAATTCCTTTTGCATATCCAAACCAGCACACCTTCTTAGTGGGATTTGCTGTATTAAAGTTTGTGCTTCTCCATGATGAAAAGGCACTTGTAGCATATAATCTTTTTAGAAACAAAATAATAAACCAGTAGTTTCATGGTAACAATATTTTTTTTTATTGAAACCTTTGTAACACCCTATTCATAATCCGAATCGATTTACAATAATCGAAATCTTATGGACCTTAAATTTATTCATGGAAACACTACTTGGAACAATAACACTTTTAAATAGTTTATATTGTACTTACTTTGTTACTGCACTGAATCAATGGCTGAGGTTAGTGGGTATTTTCAACTGAATCCTTTTCAGAACCATGGGGTTTTGGATTTGTTTTGTAATAGAATTCATATTGGACAATGATTTGATCTGAATTGCCTAAGCAAGAGCAGAGCTAGGAATTATTTTGTTGGGAGAGGGTGGGGACTATATGGGTTTTTATTTTTTAATTTTTTTTATGGGGTCTATTCTAAATATTTGATAATGAGATGAGAAAAGATGATGAGATAAATATATAAGGAGAGATAAATATAAGCTATTTGACTAAACAAAGTATGGTGTCAAACTGGGTTTGAAACACTTAATTGGATTGAGCTAAAATGGTAATAGCCATAATAAGGTTTGGTGCCAAATATTTGGGTGGTCTTTGGCTAGAATATCTCATAGGCTATTATGTATGGTGTTAACTATTAAATATTAGGTGAGTTTGACTATAATTTAAAATTTAAATTTAGAACACTAAATTGGGTTGAGCTGAAATGAGAAATTTAGACTATGTCTGGGCTACAATATCACATGTACTAAAATATTTCTCAAATTTTAGGGTGGATTGGATTACATTTGGGTTAAATATCACATTTGGGGGGGTGGGGTGGGGGGGGGGGGGGGGGGGGGGTTGTACTGTAGCCCACCCCATCCCTTTCCTAGTTTTGCCCTTGTGCCGAATTAAAGAATTCCAAGAAAAACTACATCACAATGTGAATACATAATTTGATGGCTACCAAAAGTGCTTAATTTTCAAACTTTGTTAACTTTTTTTCCCCCCTTTTCGGAATGGGTAAGTAACTTTACTTTCCATTATTGAAAATCATCAATTTTGGAAGAGCACGGGCTGTGCAACACTTTCTTTGGGGTACCCATGAAAATCCATTCAATGTCCTTTAAAGTACCCATGAAAATCCATGCAATGTCCTTTGCTTTTGGGTTCACTAAAACATAACTATGAAGTTGAGGTTCTTGACATGCTTGGCATTGTTTCTAGACATATGTTATTTTTTATTATCATTAATTCCTAACAAGTTGTTTGAAAGCTGGCCCTTTATTTTCAAATCTTTTTTCAATAAACTTGTTAATATTACTAACGAATTTGGAAGTAAAAGAGTACATGAGGTCACGACTCATAGCGATGTCGACAAGGTAACGACTGTCCATTAATTTTGTTGTTCATTGTTCACTATTATTACAAAATGTTTTTATTATGTTTTTTGGGTGTCCTACTATCTCTATGCAACTGCTGCTTTAGTTTTGCTAATATAGCTTATGTTTGATCATTTGGTGTTACTGCTTATGATTTGCAAAATCGTATTTGTTTGTGGATTTGATAGGGTGTAGACTTTGGTATTAGTTTTTGCTTTAGGTTGATATGGGTGGGTCCAATTGTAGATGTTTATACTTTATAGAGGTGAAACTAGTCTCTCAACAAAAGGCATCCCAGAAACTGCAAATATGAAACTAAATTGCAGCCAAACTGATTGCTCAAATGTGTCTAGACTCTAGAATTCTACAAGTTGCTGATGTTGGAGTTATCGTACTCACTCTTGCTTTGTTTACGTTTATTTCCTGATTCACTTTTGATCACCCATTAGTAATCTTACATGCATTATTTGGCTAAATTAATGGGATTTAATTATTTAAATCATAACTTTATAATAATTTGTGTTTGCAAAGGTAAGTATTATTATTGAAAGTGGAGTACATGAGTTTGTAGTGGCAACAATGTTGTTGACAACGTAAGCCCTAACCTTTTTCAAGTTGATCATTATTCATTATTTTTGCAGGATGTTTACGTCTTTGCTCATGGTCTAAAAAAGAGGGTTTGCAGGTGTTTCTAAAGTAATGACTAAAAATAAAAGACTCAAGGAAAGGATAGAGAGGCTAAAAAGGGATGAAAGATATTGATTGGTTGGATTGGGTCGCAATGCATAAAGATAAAGACTTTGAGGAGTTGAAAGATATTGGTTCTCTTCGTCTCAATATGTACTAACTCGGGGATTTGCGAATACTTTGTGATGTATTGTTTGAATAAACATGTTAATTTATTTTGAATGTAAGTGAGGTATTTTGGTTTTATTTTTTTGTATGGAAAGATATTTGGGTATTTAATGATGTTGATACTTGTAGATAAGGATGTCATGGATAGGATTAATATTATTTTAGTTTCGAGCAAGCTACCACTTGTGTTAATTTATATTTTCTTTTTTGTCAATGAAGCATGGTCATTAAATCTGGTACTGCTATAAGGATGAATATATTTAATATCTAAAAAAATGGTATTTAGTGATGAATTTTCTCTCTTTAGTGGCAAGATTACCTTGTATTTTGTGACCAACACTGGCGCCACTGAATTCCCAGTTATTTGTGACCAAGAATCTTTGCGCCTAATACTTAGGCTTTTAGTGACCGTGTTGTTTACTTGGTCACTAAATAGAATTAGCTACGGGTTTATAGTGACCACCTAGTGACCAACATAAACTGGTCACTAATTACATTTAGTGACCAATTTGATTTTTTTGGTGACCAAAATGTTGGTCACTAATGGCCTAATTTGTTGTAGTGGATTGTACTTTTGTACAAAGAGGCATTTTTAAACACTAACCAAATTGACTCATCTTTGCCTAGTTCTGTTGTTTCTCTTTTGCAGGAGTTTGGTGATATCTTTCCCGAGGAGGTTCCTCATGGTTTACCCCCTATTCGAGGGATTGAACATCAAATTGATTTCGTGCCCGGTGCTACCATTCCAAACCGACCAGCCTATAGAAGCAATCCTGAGGAGACAAAGGAGCTACAAAAGTAGGTTAGTGAGTTGATGGAAAAGGGGTACGTAAGAGAAAGTATGAGTCCATGCGCCGTTCCGGTGATTTTGGTTCCTAAGAAGGATGGGACTTGGAGAATGTGCGTTGATTGCCGAGCCGTCAACAACATAACGGTAAAGTATCGACACCCTATTCCTCGCTTAGATGATATGTTAGATGAGTTGCATGGTTCTTGTATATTTTCTAAGATTGATTTGAAAAGTGGGTATGATCAAATTAGAATGAAAGAAGGTGATGAATGGAAAACTGCATATAAAACAAAATATGGTTTGTATGAATGGTTAGTTATGCCTTTTGGATTAACTAATGCTCCTAGTACTTTTATGAGATTGATGAATCATGTTTTGCGTGCTTTCATTGGAAAATTTGTAGTTGTTTATTTTGATGATATCCTGATTTATAGCAAAAACTTGGAAGAGCATTTGAAGCATTTAAAACTTGTGTTAGATGTGCTTAGAAATGAAAAGTTGTTTGCTAACCTAAAGAAGTGCACTTTTTGCACCGATAAGCTTGTGTTTCTTGGTTTTGTTGTGTGTGCACAAGGAATACAGGTTGATGAAGAAAAGATTCGTGCTATCCAAGAATGGCCAAGCCCATCTAGTGTAAGTAATGTGCGAAGTTTTCATGGACTTGCTAGTTTTTACAGGAGGTTCGTGAAAGACTTCAGTAATATAGCTGCACCGATAACCGAAGTCATCAAGAAAAATATTGGGTTCAAATGGGGGGAAGAGCAAGAGAAGGCATTTCAATTACTCAAGGAGAAGTTAACTCATGCACCTTTACTTGCTTTACCTAACTTTACAAAAACTTTTGAAATTGAATGTGATGCTTCAGGTTTAGGTATTGGCGCCGTGCTTATGCAAGAAGGAAGACCGATTGCATACTTTAGTGAGAAGTTAAGTGGGGCTGCCTTAAACTATCCCACGTATGACAAAGAGATGTATGCATTGGTTCGAGCTTTGGAGACATGGCAGCATTACTTGTGGCCTAAAGAGTTCGTGATTCACACCGATCATGAGTCTTTAAAGCACCTTAAAGTCCAACACAAGCTGAACAAGAGGCATGCACGATGGGTTGAATTCATTGAGACGTTTCCATACGTCATTCGATATAAACAAGGTAAGGAGAACATCGTTGCCGATGCACTTTCTCGAAGGTACATTCTAATCTCTACTCTTGATGCTAAGATTCTTGGTTTTGAGCATATTAAGGAATTGTATCCTTTAGATCTCGATTTTAGTGAAGAATTTGAATCTTGTGAAAAAACAGCCCATAATAAATTCTATAGGCATGAGGGGTTTTTATTTCGAGAAAATAAATTGTGCATTCCAACTTGTTCAGTGAGAGAGTTGCTTGTGCGAGAGTCACATGGGGGAGGGTTAATGGGACATTTTGGGGTAGTAAAAACATTAGCTGTTTTACAAGAACACTTCTATTGGCCACGCATGAAACAAGATGTTGAGAGAATTTGTGGTAGATGTGTCACATGTAGGCGAGCGAAATCTAGAGTACAACCCCATGGCTTATACACACCTCTTCCAATTCCTAGTGAACCATGGATTGATATTTCAATGGATTTTGTGTTAGGTTTACCTAGGACTAAACACGGTCGAGACTCAATTTTTGTGGTTGTGGATAGATTTTCCAAGATGGCACATTTTATTCCATGTCACAAAACTGATGATGCTTCACATGTTGCTAATTTGTTCTTTAAGGAGATTGAGAGGTTTAAGGTTACATGGTATGCCTAGAACCATTGTTTCGGATAGAGATGCTAAATTCTTGAGTTACTTTTGGAAGACCTTGTGGTGTAAGTTGGGGACTAAGTTATTATTTTCTACTACTTGTCATCCACAAACTGATGGTCAAACTGAAGTAGTAAATAGGACTTTATCTACTTTGTTAAGGGCTATTATTAAAAAGAACATCAAAACATGGGAAGAATGTTTACCATATGTTGAGTTTGCTTATAATCGTACTATCCATTCTGCTACTAAATTTTCACCCTTTGAAATTGTGTATGGTTTTAATCCTTTAACTCCTTTGGATTTATCTCCTTTACCTGTGACTAAGCGTGTTAATTTAGATGAAAAAAGAAAGCAGATTTTGTTAAGCAGATTCATGAGAAAGCAAGGCTCAATATTGAGCGAAGAACGGAGCAATATGCAACGCAAGCTAACAAAGGGCGACGCAATATCATCTTTGAACCCGGAGATTGGGTTTGGGTACACATGCGAAAAGAAAGATTTCCAGCACAAAGGCGTTCTAAATTGCTTCCCTGAGGCGATGGTCCTTTTCAAGTTCTTGAGCGCATCAATGACAATGCCTACAAGCTAGAGTTGTCTGGTGAGTATAATGTTAGTACTACTTTTAATGTTGCTGATTTATCTCCTTTTGATGTAGGTGATGATTTGAGGGCAAATCCTTTTCAAGAGGAGGGGAATGA
Source organism: Hydrangea macrophylla (assembly GCA_033977485.1). Taxonomy (NCBI): domain Eukaryota; kingdom Viridiplantae; phylum Streptophyta; class Magnoliopsida; order Cornales; family Hydrangeaceae; genus Hydrangea; species Hydrangea macrophylla. The sequence goes on along the minus strand of CM066984.1, from coordinate 110,071,667 downwards.
TGAGAACATGGCGGCTAGCACAAGGTGGAATGCGGACCCGAACCACGTGCTAATTGGGCCGGTTACAAGGGCGCGAGCAAAGCGATTCAAGGACAATCTCAATGGGCTGGTTCAACAAATTTGGGTTGAGACTAATCTGAGTGGCCCAAAGGAGGATACTAGTGATCCACAAGGCTGGGTGTCCATGATTCAAGCTCTAGAATAAATTATAGGCTTGCATGCCAACTTAGGGACTTTTTATATTCATTAGTTTCCTTTTATTTTAGTTTGGGGTGAATTATATTGGACCATAATATTTCGTAGGCTTAAAAGGGCCCAACTTTAAGCCTCAGCTATTTAAACAGTTTTAGGGTTTGTAATATTCAGTTTTGATCATTAATAATATTGTGAGAGTTTTCTCTTTGGTTCTTTGAAGAACTATTCGAACTTATCAGATTTACTCTGTGGCGTTCATACCTTGACTTATCAATCGAGTTTTCCATCTTTGATTGTGGCGTCTTCATCCTTTATACCAAGGTTCGCATCTGTTATAGGTGTTGGGTCGCGATTTCCATTGAATCTGACAGTAGAACGGTCCGAGACATTAATCGTGTTACGGGTTTCGTCGCATTATTGGCGGGGTTCGTAACCTGAGACTAGAACTGTGCTCTGATACCAACTGATACGAACCCCGCCAATAATGCGACGAAACTCGTAACACGATTAATGTCTCGGACCGTTCTACTGTCAGATTCAATGGAAACCGCGACCCAACACCTATAACAGATGCGAACCTTGGTATAAAGGATGAAGACGCCACAATCAAGGATGGGAAACTCGATTGATAAGTCAAGGTATGAACGCTACAGAGTAAATCTGATAAGTTCGAATAGTTCTTCAAAGAACCAAAGAGAAAACTCTCACAATATTATTAATGATCAAAACTGAATATTACAAACCCTAAAACTGTTTAAATAGCTGAGGCTTAAAGTTGGGCCCTTTTAAGCCTACGAAATATTATGGTCCAATATAATTCACCCCAAACTAAAATAAAAGGAAACTAATGAATATAAAAAGTCCCTAAGTTGGCATGCAAGCCTATAATTTATTCTAGAGCTTGAATCATGGACACCCAGCCTTGTGGATCACTAGTATCCTCCTTTGGGCCACTCAGATTAGTCTCAACCCAAATTTGTTGAACCAGCCCATTGAGATTGTCCTTGAATCGCTTTGCTCGCGCCCTTGTAACCGGCCCAATTGGCACGTGGTTCGGGTCCGCATTCCACCTTGTGCTAGCCGCCATGTTCTCATCAGATCCCACAAACAATATATAGTACAAATTTCAGATACAAGAAACATTCTTCAAAGGATTGCGTGCACAAACTTGTTACTTTTCCTTCTACTTGTCCATTATTTAACTTTCAACTTTAGTATTATTCCAAACAATGCTTAATATATGTTTTCAATAAATAAAAGAGTAATTATTCTAACCATATAGAAAAGCAGACCTGAGCCCATCTGATTTGATAATTGTGTCTTGCAATGGTCACAGGTCATTGTTTAGAAAGCCATACGAAAACGTAAAGAACACGATAACCAAATTCAAAGTGATGAAATTTCACCAGTGTTTTGAGCACATTTCAAAAGTGGTGAAATTTCACCATTGTTTTGAGCACAATGCCATTATAGTATAGATATATGAATACATGAAATTCCGTATTTGAAAACTTGTTAAATATATGAAATTTTATACCACAATCATAATTTCACCAATTTGATAAACACAAACTTTACCATATTCAAAAGTGGTGAAAATTCACCATTGTTTTGTGCTCCTTTTAAAAAAGTGTGAAATTTAACTTCTAATTCTGGATGTCAAAACTTATGAAATTTACGAAATTCTTTATCACAATTATAATTTCACCAATTTGACAAACACAAATTTTATCACATTCAAAAGTGGTGAAATTTCACCACTGCCACATCCTTTTTATGTAGGGATGTCAAAATGGCCCATCAGGTTCGGCCCGACCCGACATTTATCGGGCTTGGACTTTGGCCCACGGGCTCCTTCTCTCTTTTGGGCTGGGCTGGGCCGGGCTCGGACTGGGCTAGAGGGTTCATGCTCTAGGCCCTACTCGAGGGCCTAGGGCTTTGGGCCTAGGGCCTCGGGCTAGGCTTAAGGCCTCGGGCCGTGCAGGGCCGGGCCTAAGTTGTCTTCTTTTTTTTTTTTTTTTAAATTTATTACTCTATAAAGATATATAAAGACATTATAAATATGTAAACAAGTGAAAAAGTAACGGAAGATATAAATGGTTAAAGTCGAATTAAATAAATGAAATAAAAATTAAAATCTTTTATTAAAAGAAAATAGAAATAAAAATGATTACGCCATTGGCATTACTCCTATGTATAAGTGTATTATATCTTTAAATTATTCAAGTCACACTATGCTTCTTTTCCTAAATGGTTACCAAACACAAGTGGTAGTGGGCCCACCTTCAATACTGGTAGGACCACTTCAACATCGTCAAATTAAAGTAGGCTCATTGTCATATATTTTTAGGAATCAATTGAGATACAAAATTTTGGAAGCATAGCATTACTCAATTTACTCGCAAGCTGGCAATACTATAAATTTTGTCACTTGCAATTTTGATTATTATAAACTCTTGGAAATGGCAAAAACTTTAATTGTTGGAAAATTTCAGGGCTTGATCGGGTCGGGCCTCGGGCTGGGCTTCGGTCGGGCTTGATCGGGCCTGGCTCGGGCTTCAAGAGATAGGCCCAGGCCCTACCTGGGGATGTAAGGGCCTAGGGCTGAGCTGGCCTTACCTCGGGCTTGGGCCGGGCTTAAGGTACGTTTTTTCGGGTTGGGCTTCGGGCTGCCTGTCGGGCCGGGCTTTTTTTACATCCCTACTTTTATGAGTAATTTTTTGTGACTCTTTTGTGTCCCAATAATCCATTTGAGGAACAAGGTTGTCAATGTATGTAAATAAAATTTTTTTTCTTGAAACATATCAACAATGGTACTAGTTTTGAAGCTCTCATTGACACGATTACAATGGTATAAATTTTTCGAAAAACCGAGTTGTAGATCAAAAGTTATGGAATTTTAAAGTTTTAAAAACAATTTCAAAATAGGCATTGCTATGGTGTAGCACTCACACCGTACGAGAACTTCATATTCTTTGGCGCCATGTGGCGCACGTCAGTCGCTTGTGCGTGGGCGTGAAAGGTTTGTAGTGAGCATTCCTTTGGTGTGGCACTCACACCGTGTGAGCGCTTTATTTTCCTTTGGCGCGCGTGTGGCGCACTGCTGGCTAGTGATGTGCTGGCATGTATGAGTTTTTCTTGGTTTTTTTTTATCCTTTTGTCTAAGATATTTGTTTAGTAAGGGATCTAAATCAAAATAAAAATAACTAGTTATCTTTAAATCACTATATTTCCCAAACAAGGGATTCACATCTAATTTTCCTTTTTTTTTTTAAATTTTTTTTTATTTTTATTTTAGATTGAACTTAAGGCAAGGAAGAAATAATTCCTTGCTAAAATATGTTTTTAGCAAAGAAATGCGTTTCCTTGCCATAAATTATTTCCACAATATTTACTGAACTTTAGGCAAGGAATCACAATTTCCTTACCAAAACATACTTTTACCAAGAAAATTGATTTTTTGTTGGCAAATAATTTACTATTTACAAAGAAAATAATATTTCGTTGCCAAAAACTACACTTTTGACAAGGAAAAAAGATTTTCGTTGCCAAATGTGTATGTCTTTCAGCCCTTTGGCAACAAAATAATATTTCCTTGCTAATACTATACTTTTAGCAAGAAAATTTACCTTTCCTTGCCAAGCTTCCTTGCAAAACCCTATTTTTGTTGTAGTGTCATTTAAGAGAAGACAAGAGAAAGCATGTTTATTTGGATGGAGAGAAGATAAAACCCCATTCGACTGGTCTTAGAAGGACTCAGCGTATAACACCCACATTTGTGTTATTTCATTTGCATTACATTGTCATGCATGATAATGTGATGTGGCGTGTCTTATGACACATGTTTGGGTGAGTTTTGACTCACGAGTTGATTTGGGTGTCTGTATTAGAGAACCCTTTGAAACTGTTGAGATTGAGGATTTATTGTTTGTGAAGTCTCTCCGAGTATGAGACGGTCACTGTGGAACATTTTAAATGTTTATCTGAAAATAAATGTTTACCTGTGTATTTCAATATCTGTATTATTTTCTGTTTTAGAATTTATTTCTGTTGTTAGATTTAGTATCCTAGTGAGGACGAATGAACACGCTATTAATTTGGTAGGCATTAAATTAGCAACTTCAGAAATGTTATGTAGAAATTCGCGTTTTAGCAACCAAACGAAACTTAGTCGAAAACTTTATAATTTTGAGTTTTCTCTCGTAAAGCTGTGAATAAGCTGTATAGAAAGTTTCAGAGACTGATTAGGAGTTTTGAAAACTCGTGGGGAGGTAAACGTAATTCCCAATAGTCTTGCCTATATATAGATAGAGATAGATGAGATATTTTTCATAACTTCTAACCTAAATTCCAAAAGGAGGCCAAAAGGGGGCTAGAGGGAGATTTTGTTGCTTCAAGCTTTGCGACGCCAAACGACGACCTTTTGTCAGTCTATTTTCTCCCATATTTCATATTCGAGCTCCTCGAGGTAAGAGCTTCGTTTTGATATATGTTAGGGCTTGTTTGGCTAAGTTTTCCGAAAAGTTATTTTCTAGAATTTTTCATAAAAGTTGATAAATGGAATTCTGATCCATAGGAATTGTACTAGACGGACTTCTGCACGTTCTTTGTGCACGGGTTTTCTTCAAATTGAATTATAGGAGCATAATTTGGAGGTGAGTGATTCAACTATATTTTGGAATGATTTCTTGACATGTATTCATGTTTTGTGTGAATAGCATGTATTAATTTTTAGAGATATATTGTGTAGTTCATATTGGGCATTTATATTGATAAGTAGGCTCAATAGCACGGTGGTATGTTTTGATTACCGCGAGTATGGTGATATGTATTTGAGCATGTTAAGTTGCTTATTTGGGTCAGAACGAGCACGTGGTCACCGTGCCATTTTGTGGAGCCGATATAGGCATTAAGGTCGCACGATTGAAGAGAAGAATCGTGGGTCTTACCCTTTCGCGTGGACTTATTGGCGAGGAGTCTCGGATTGGGAGTATGGATAGACACGTGAGTCTTCGGCGACTAGTATGAAATGTAGAGATGTGAATGCGGACATGTTTATCATTCATGTGCATATGTTGTTTTATTCACTAAGCATTAGGTTAAACAAATCGAAATATGTGTGGTTATTCAAATAACCATTGCAGGTGTAAATGCTGGCGAGAAATCGTAGAAGTGAGCACGTAGGTTGGGAGTTCTTTTAGAAGGCAACTTGAATGTTAACTTTGTAGTTTTGGAACAATAGGATGTTGTAATAAGAATTTTTATTGTTTTAACTTATGTTTAACTTCGTATGATAGAATGGATTTTAAATCGTTGTAATAGTTAGTGTCATGTTGTAATCCTGCTTTAGAAATGTTTTAATACAGCTAGGATTACTTTGGATTGAGTTTGGATTGAGTGGTTGATCATTGGTGAAAGTTAGGAAGCCTTTAAAACTTGAAATTCTGCAGAATGAGCTGCTGCCAGGGGAGCAGTCGACGGGATAGTGCAGTTCAGCTACTGCTTTTTAATATTGTAAAAGCAGTCGACGGGGCAGTCGACGGGACAGTGCAGTTCAGCTACTGCTTCTTAATATTGTAAAAACAGTCGACGGGGCAGTCGACGGGACAGTGCAGTTCAGCTATTTTTCTTATTTTGGTAAAAGCAGTCGACTGGGCCCTGCCTCAGTCGATTGGACCTCTGAAGGTTAATGTATTCTTTTTGTTTCTGCTTGCTTCAGTCGACTGAGGTCCCGACCCAGTCGACTGAACCTCTGGTTTTAAAATGTGTTTCGTTTTTCCGCTGCGTGTGTTCTTCAAACCTAATTTTGGGAACGTTAATGAATTGGGTTAGCCTCGGTGGCGTGCCACGGGCTCTAGTTCCGCTATTGTGGGACCGGGCTGTGACACAGCGGGGGTGTACGTCTCTGCCTGATAGTGATGTGGTTTCTTGGCTCGTGGGTTTGCATAACTTTATACGCGTTTTATGTATGATTACTCATCACCAAAGGGTTTATTGGGCTCAAACACGGATGTTCCAAATTCACAAATTTTGACGAATTTGTATTTGAAGATTCTAATTTGGAACGATTTCAAAGGCCTTAATGGAACAGCGAAACGTTATCTATTGTCACATCTAGTGTGAGTTCCTCTTTGTATATATATATATACATATTTTTTTTTCTCTTGTATTATATGATGATATATTTTTCCCTTAATTATTGTCACAAATTAAACATAGATAGTATAAATGGACAACTATGATTTGATATGAGGCTCTTCAATGGTCGTATGTAAATATCCTTCTATTATTATTACTTTACCCTTCTCATTGAGGTATAAAATTTGAGTAAAAGTATCCTCAACTTACTCAAAACCATATCCAATCAAAATCAAAACACTGCCATGTCTACCTAGTCATCCTCAAACACGATTCTTCAAAATCCAAACACTTCCTCATCACCACACACACACACACACACATATATATATATGTGTGTGTGTGTGTGTTAATTATACATAAAATTGCGATCCTATATCATCATATATTTATATTTTTCACGATCGACCCTATTGCGTACCTGACGATTGATCTCTAGTTAGTTTCAGCGCTGCCAATGGGAAGCAACTTGGTCAGCCTAACAAAGAACCAAATTTTGTTTAACTCTTACTGTTTCAAACTGGACTACGAAAGCCCCATGACAAACAACATCAGCTCACAACCATACGACCCTTGCAAAACAATGCTAACACCAGCTAAAGCTAAAAAAAAAAAGCAAAAAAAATTTAAAATAATAAATAAATAAAACCCCTTAGCTAGAGCATTGAATAGACACCTGAGGTGCATGATATAAGGAGGCGAGAACGACTGTTCAAACTAGGCCAAAACCAACCCCAAAATCATTTGAGGCTCTAGTCGCTTCATCAATTGTGTATGATAATTGATACATGTTCAACAATGACCCAAAAAAAATTGTCAAAAACAAAACTAAGCAATTCAAAAATGCAAAACACATAAATGAAATCCTAGTACGGTACAAAGAATTGATGACAGGGAATGGGAAAGAGAGAGCTTAGTTGAGGATGATGAATCATATTGCCCGTTACTTAACATTTACAGACATCAATGCAAGTTGGACTTCAATTATGTTGTGTTTTGAGTTCAACTTTATTCATAAGCTGATAAATATTCGAATTTGGAAAAAATAACAAACAATTATAAAGATAAAACTGTGACGCCCTGCAAAAATAAAGCGTATTTCCATTAAAAAATAAAATGAATTACACTTTGATTCTTTAAAAAAAAGTACATTATTTCTTTAAAACTCCCAACAGATCCATATTCTCCACGGATCTCCTATATCATCTTTAGCCTTATCTCCCTTCTAGGCTTCGGTTAACGGCACTACCTACATCTAAAAACCATACTGGGAAGTATACAATATGACAGAAATAATAAAGGCTCAAAAGGATAATGACAATCAAATAAATAGAACGATATCAAATCAATTGACCAGTCTCACAACACAACTGCTCACACTACCCAAACGCTCATACCAATAGCATCATACCAGGTTCCTCTTGGTCACATAGCAAAGAGACACCTCACCTCACCTCACATCACCCGTCTCCAGTACATCGTTCCCTGAGGTGTTCCTTGCTCATGACCCGTTAGTCCCATAACACTTAGCAGTAAACACATACTCATTGATTCCAAATGAAAGCACAACATAACTGCAAAAAGAGTACAAGTAGAGATAACAAATAAATACTCTGGAGAATTTAGAAAACATATTGTACATAACCCGGTACCTGTAAATGATTTGAGCAACTCCCAAACACTTCTCTTCTTCTTCTTCTTCTTCTTCCACTAACCCGAGATGTATATATATATATATATATATATCTATAATTGTATGTGTGTGTGTATATATCTATCTTATATTGGGCAAAGGTGTGGGACCCAAAAAAATAAAGTGATCCAAGGGCCAAGAGTTACCCATTCACTCAACTTTAGATCTTGGCCGTTATCCACACCAAATCCACTTTCCACTCTTAGATCAACTTAATCTAACGGTCACAAAACAAGCCCACCAACATCCCTTATTTAGCCCACTCTCAGAGTCTCAGCCGAAATTATCTCTCACATAAAGAATCACATTTGATTTTGGTGAACCAATTATCTCAGCCGAAAATATCTCTCTCTATAATTGATTTTGGTGAACCAATTTTATATACATGCATACATCACTCATGGCTGTATATATACACTCCAAAGATAGTCTTATCTAAAAAAAGAGATTTTGAAAAATAGAATCTTTTATTCTAAAGAATTTTATATAATTAATCATTTTGTACATGAACTTGCATGTAAATACTCATGTCTATTGTCACGACCCATCCCATTACGCGTGAAAATAGGACACGTGGCACGCCATCAAGGCTTATCTAGTTCCATTAAAGTAAAAATAGCAGCGGAAACATTATTAAAATCCATTAAAATCAGAGTTATAAAATGTTTTGTTCAATTGAAACCTGTCCAAAAGAAAACAGTTTTGAAAACAGAGGTCCAGTCGACTGATCGAGGGTTCGGTCGACTGGTGGTCTCAGACAGAAAGATTTCAAAATACAACAGCCCATCCAGTCGACTGTATCGTGGACCCAGTCGACTGGTGCCTAACATTTTCAGTCGACTAAAAATGTCCAGTCGACTGGTACCCTAATCCAGCAGAATGTCATGGCCTGGGGCTCTATTCAGTCGACCGTTTTCTCAACCCAGTCGACTGAACCTCAGACGAAACAAAGCAGTAACCAGTTCAACACAATGATCCAGTCGACTGGATCAAAAACCAGTCGACTGATTCCTATCAGCAAACTCAAAACTGCAGTTTTTTTTTCAATCAAGGTTCTCCCAAATCCAAACCAACATATATCCACTATATTCCATCATTCAAAAGCATAATTACAAGAGCGTTTACTAGGGATTACAAGTACTAAATCTAAGTTCAGATTATATTACAACATACTACGAATTCAAGGTTATTATTACAAGTTCGGAATAGAACAAAAGTATAGACAATTGATTCCCCGGCATTCCACGGCCTCACTCCTCACGTTTCTTCTTGTCTTTCTTCTTACCTGCAATGGAGTACATCTCCACTGCTCAGCTATATGCTGAGCGTACAAGTCTAACATATGCAATATATAACAAAACATGCTTTAATCTCATAAATCATAGCAATAGTCTCTAGGGAGAAAAATACGCATTCATCAGATAGCGGCAAGTCCAAGCCTTAAACCGCGATACCAATGGCAAGTCCAGGTCTATCAACCATTGTATCCACAAGTGCCATGGCAAGTCCAAGTCTATCAACCATGCACAGTAGCCGTCGCTACTCAAATTCTCAAACATCGAGAAGCTTACTCCGACATGAATTTGTATAAGACTCCCTTTTGACCCACATAGACAACTCAACGTGCTCGCGTAAATTTAGACATGCTTTTCACAAATTAGCGCGTGCATAATTAACGGGCCTACAATTAACACATGGATTTTTCCCGAATCTCAATTTCGGCGTCAAAATATAAAACATGTATTTCTCTATATTTCACAAGTTAGAACTTCATATCTCGTGCGATTTCTCCCAAACTTTGAAGGATCGACTAGGAGGTTAATTAAACGTCAGATTTTGAATTTGAGAAAATTCCTACAAGTTTATACCTGTTTTTCCCAAAAGTCTAGAATTAAGATTTTTACAAAAGTTGGCCAAACACGGCCTAAGTAGTATCAAAACGAAGATCTTACCTTCACGAGTTCAAATATGAAATCTGAAGAAAATCTGACGGACTGAAGGTCGCCGTATGTCACCGGCAAGCTCGTGGCAACCAAATCTCCCTTCTCTCTCCTCTCTCTAGATATTTTGCAAAGTTTGGATGAGATTGAAATCTCATCCTCATCTATATATAGGCAAACTTTCTAGGAATTACGTTTACCTCCCCGCAAGTTTCTCAAAACTTCTAATTAACCCATGAAATTTCGCACACGTCCATTTTATAACTTTACGAGTGAAAACTATAAGTTTCAAAAGTTTTCAACTAGGTTTCATTTGGGTCCAAAAATAACGTCCGAAACTATATTCTGTGGAATCTCTACACAACCTACCTTTTTAATTAATGTATCATTCACGTTCTCACCACAGTTCTAAAATGATATAACAATACCAAAGATTACCAGAAGTATACTACACAGGTATAGTTACTATTCACAGGAATACCAGATAAAGTCAAATAACATTTAAATCATAGAAATGCCATTTACTCATGCCCATGCCAATGAACTGCCATGTTCCCGTGTCCTCACTGACACCTTACTGTTGACTCACAGTCAACCTCAACTCAAATTATTAATAGCATTAATAATTTCAAAATCTCAAATGATGCATTTTCAAAATCATAAATTTCTGGAACGGGTGTGACATCTATATATCACTCAAGGCTGAAATCAATTTATTTTGAAATTTTAAAAAAGTGCTTCCTTTTAATAGGGATAGTCAATCTTGGGTTATATCTTGATTTTTTTTTACTTGACAGAATATATATCACTTACCACAATTCTCTCTCTCTCTCTCTCTCTCTCTCTCTCTCTCTCTCTCTCTCTCTCTCTCTCTATACCCTTATTGGCTCACCGTCCACCATCACTGCTGGCCACCTTCACTCCACACTATCGACCACCATCACTGTCGGCCACCTTCACCATAACGGTTACCCCCCCTCTCTCTCTCCCTCTCTCTCTCTCTCTCCATGTGACTGTGTATGCATGTTTGTGTGTGTGTGTGAGACGTGTGTGTGTGCCAAGACAGAGATTGAAACGTGTGTGTGAATTTCCTGGATTGGGTTTTAAAGGAATACTTAATCCCTGTGTAATTTTTTGTGTATTTTTTAGAGTGTTTATTGCCGGCTAGCGCATTCTCAAGGTCCTTAGGAGCAAACGATAATTTATTCAAGGTAGTAGAGTGGCAGACTTTATAAACTCAGAAAAGAAGGGGAAGGCATTTTCACCAGTTCGTGCTAATACAGCTGTGCCAAACAGCTCCCAGAAAAGGTACCTTTTTTTTTAATTTTTATTTCATGGTTCGACCTATTTTAATTGTAATTTTATTACATGGTGATAATTTATGATACAAAAATCTCATCTCAATTTTAATTCAATTTTATTGTTTTTTTAGGTTTCCTTAATTCTCAAATACTCATGGATTTACTGATATTGTTAATCACATTGCTTAACAGTTTCCATAGCCTTGATAAGCTTTAACAGTTTCTATACTCATACTGTGCATTGTCTTTTTTTTTTAATCGTATTTCTTGTTTAGTCATCAGTCATGCATGTTAGTATTGTCATACATGCAACAATTTGTTTTAAAATTTTAACTCCGTCAAAAAGTTGAAATAATCGTAATAAGCTTTTGTATCTCGATTCGGAGGGTGGTCTGTTTTGATTGCATGTTGTGTATTGTCTGTTTCGTTAATCTTGATTTGAATTTTATGTCAATTTTTTTTTTGTGATTTCAGATTATCAGGTTATTTTATCATGGATGACATGACTATCTACGGTCAAGTATAATTTTTCGATTTATTATGAACATAAAACTGTTCTATTTATTATGAGTTATCTGTATTGATTCTTTCAATATTTTGCAGAAGGACAGAAACTTGAAGAAAACAGTGAGTGTAGATATTTTTTTCCTTTTATTTAATGTTATCAGTAACTATAACTTACGATATTTTATGCAATAGGTACAATTTAAAAAAAATAAAAAAGAAATGTTGGCATTGTCATTCGAGAAGAACATGAGTTAAATAGAGAAATTCTTGCTCAGGTAATGAGATCAATAATTAGTCTATGTTAATTATTTTTAAATGACTCAATTTTGTTTAACAAATCCACATAACTCAAGTGTTTTAGGATATTTTCTCTCCACTGGTTTATGTTTAATGTTGTAATGTATTTACAATACTTTCTGTTATCAATATTGTTTAAGGCGAATGCAAATCGCTCCCACAAGGGAAAGGAGAAAGCAACAACCTCCAATAAAGGGAAGGAGAAAGTGACATACTCAAAGAAAGGAAAGGAGAAAGTGACCAATGAAGGAAAGGGGAAAGAAAATGTAAGTTTATCATTTCAATTCGAAAGATGTTAATGTACGATTTTATGCCCCACCATTGGTCTGTGCATCACAACAATACCTCTCTTGAACTAATAGATCTGAAAATCCCTACATTTAAATTATTTAGGGGCTTCAATCAAAAGTCCTTACACCCTTTGAACACACCCTCCATAAAACTCATCTGTGTAGGGTTATCCATAAACTCATGGGAGAAAAAAAACAGTATATATAAACTAATATGTGAATGTGTTATAGTTAATTGCATGAGTCTAGCAAAAAAAAAACTTTGCAAAATTACTTTAGATGTGTATATCTCAAAAAAATTACATTAAACAAAAAAATTAAATAAATAAAATACAGACCAAAAAATAATAAATTTATTGTCCTCTATAATGGTGGACAAATTTGCTAGCATAAGGACCCATTTGGACCCAAGACAGATGCTCTCTGTCTTCTAATTTTGGTAAAACTGACATCCACAGATGTGTATATCTCGAACAAATAAACATGAAATAAATAAACAAAGCAAAACAAAAGGGCCAAATAAATAAATTAAAAGATATGTTTCTTTAAGGGGGCATGTATATTTCTAGGCTTTCATAGTTTTGGAATACAATGCTTTGTTTGTTTCTTCTCATGTGGCAGTCGAAAATGAAGGCCAAAAAATAACACAATAAGTGTACAAAAAAGTAAGTAATTTATGATCCTTTAATTCAAATGGATAAAAGCTCAAAACAAAGGCTCCAAAATAGATCGGTTTTTAGACAATCTCCAAGTCCAATACAAATCATTAAATAAAAATTCTAGGAGAAAAAAAATTAGCATTTAAACTGATGTGTGAAAACGTATAGACATGTAGATCTATAGATTGACATCTTTCCAAAATACTTCTTTCCATGAGATTGACATCTATAGACATGTAGATCTCGAACAAATACATGAAAAATAAAAAATAAAAATACAATACTTCAATTCGTAAGATATTAATGCACGATTTTATGCCCCACCATTGGTATGTGCATCACAACAATACCTCTCTTGAACTAATAGGCCTGAAAATCCCTACATTTAAATTATTTAGGGGCTTCAACCAAAAGTCCTTATACCCTTTGAACACACCCTCCATAAAACTCATCTGTGTAGGGTTATCCATAAACTCATGGGAGAAAAAAAATAATATATATAAACTAATATGTGAATGTGTTATAGTTAATTGCATGAGTCTAGAAAAAAAAATCTTTGCAAAATTACTTTAGATGTGTATATCTCAAAAAATTTACATTAAACAAAAAAATTAAATAAATTAAAAATAGACCAAAAATAATAAATTTATTGTCCTCTATAATGGTGGACAAATTTGCTAGCATAAGGACCCATTTGGACCCAAGACAGATGCTCTCTGTCTTCTAATTTTGGTAAAATTGACATCCACAGATGTGTATATCTCGAACAAATAAACATGAAATAAATAAACAAAGCAAAACAAAAGGGCCAAATAAATAAATTAAAAGATATGTTTCTTTAAGGGGGCATGTATATTTCTAGGCTTTCATAGTTTTGGAATACAATACTTTGTTTGTTTCTTCTCATGTGGCAGTCAAAAATGAAGGCCAAAAAATAACACAATAAGTGTACAATAAAGTAAGTAATTTATGGCCCTTTAATTCAAATGGATAAAAGCTCAAAACAAAGGCTCCAAAATAGATCGGTTTTTAGACAATCTCCATGTCCAATATAAGATAGATTAAATAAAAATTCTAGGAGGAAAAAAATTAGCATTTAAACTGATGTGTGAAAACGTATAGACATGTAGATCTATAGATTGACATCTTTCCAAAATACTTCTTTCCATGAGATTGACATCTATAGACATGTAGATCTCGAACAAATACATGAAAATTAAAAAAAAAAATCACCAAACAAAGCCAAAAAAAAGAAAGAAAGTTATGGTTCATAAATTTAAACGAAAAACGTCTCCAACTATTTTAAAGTTGAGATTTAAACATAAAATTAACTTTTATGCTGAACTACCAACTAAAGTTTTTACATTTTTTTTATCAAGGCTACTATTTTATGTTCATTTGTACGTTTTAGGCACCCAGTAATAACATTGTATCAATGATGGTATCATCCCAACCACCAAACATCCCAACTCTCACTCTAAGAATACGTTGTCGTTCGTATTTTGAGCACGACACAAGTGCAACAAAATCCATTAGGACAACATATGATACACCTAGACGAGTAATGGTGCCACAACCCTGGCTGCTACCCGAACACCTAACTCGAGGGATTGTATCATTGGTGAATTTACTCCAACGATGAATACCATCGTTGCTCCATAGAATCTTAACGTCTTCCAGTCTTCGCCGGCTCCACGGAATGTTACCAATGAATTTTCACTCAACCGGACATCGAGGAATTCCGGTCCCAATCTGACTGTCATTCGGAATATGCTTACGCCACGAGATCTTGGAAACGAACTCGCAGCTACAGATGTTGATAGGCTCATCACGGCACAGATGCATTATACATCTTCTCCTTTGCAGACTAATAGGTGAATTATATTTCATTATTTATAATACACAATTCAAATTTCTTATCATTCCCTATACTCAAGTACATTCCATAATAATTGTAGGCAAAATTCTATAACTCGATGTTGCCCCGTAGAAATTAATATTGATGATGGATTACAGAATGAAGAGGGTGAATTAGGTAATGAAAGCGATAATCACTCAAATAATGTGTATGTGGATCGCCATATTCTTGGGAACATGGATGTGCAATGTTCTAATTGCTCAGCCCTACATTGGATGGACGAGAAGTTGACAAATTCATCTCAAATACACCCCCGTTTTGGAATCTGTTGTTTGCAGGGAAAAATTAGACTTCCCCAAGTTAAAACTCCCCCTCCATTGATTCAAGCTTTGTATGATGGAAACGATGTTCAGTCCAACTCATTTCGACGTTACATTCGCGAGTATAATGCTTGTAATGCATTTACGAGTCTTGGTGCTAAATTTAACACAAGAGTACTGAATAGTAGGGTCCCAATTCTTTTATCATTTATGGGGAATTGCGTCATAGAACATGATCTTTGCTCCCTCAATCTGATCTGACACCAAGTTATGCTCCGTTATATATTTATGATCTTGATACTACTTTAAAGGAGCGTCATCGTAGAAATTCACACTTAAGAATGGATGTCCTCAAATCCATTATAGAAACTTTACTACAGTATAATCCATTCCCAACCAAATATCGTCATGCTCATGAACTTTTGAACCAATCAGAATCGGAGGGAAAAGTTCTTACTGCATATCTTCGTTACGATGCTAAAAATGATCGACGACGTTACAACTTACCAATAGCAGCTGAGATCGCGGTAATCGTGCCCGGGGATGGGACTGAGCAAAGTGCGATGAGAGACATAATTTTACATCTGAGGGGGGATAAAGGGTTGATGCAAATTAGTGAGTGTCATCCAGCTTATTTACCGTTGCACTATGTTCTATTGTTCCCTCGAGGTTAGCTTGGATGACAGCCTGATATAAAATCGTGGAACGTTTTCCGAAAATGCCATTCCAATGATGGTGTTACTCAGCTGCAATTCTATTGCTATCATTTGTTTCAACGCCCTATAAAATACTCAACGATCCTAAGAGCGGGAAAATTATTTCAGGAGTTTATGGTTGACGCTTGCGCTGCAACTGAGCAAAATTGCTTGACTTACTATAGGCTGAACCAGGGAAAACATCGGTCTGAACTATATAAGGATTTGACTAATATTATTGGTGAACGTGAAGGATTTCAACCTTAACAAGTTGGCCGACGAATGGTTTTACCCTCATCATTCCATGGAAGTCCTTGACATATGTTTGAGATTTTCTAGAATTCAATGGCTATCACACGGCATAATCATCACCCAGATATCTTTCTTACCATGACAGCAAATCTAAACTGGCCAGAAATAACAGCAGCTCTGTTGCCGCATCAAAAACCCTTTTATCGTCACAATTCAATTGCCCGTGTTTTTGAGCTAAAAAGAAGGTGTTTAATGAATGAGATAGACATAAAACAAGTTTTCGGTAGAAAGGTTGCGCATGTCTATACAATTGATTACCAAAAACGGGTGCTTCTGCATATGCACACACTTCTATTTCTTCATGGACCAGACAAGATTCAGACGTGTGATCAGGTTGACCGATTGGTGTTTGCGGAATTCCCAAATGCAAAAGATGATCATGCACTCTTTGATACTGTCATAAAATGTATGATACATGGGCCATGCGGTAATCGAAATGGAAAAGCCCCATGTATGGAGAATGGAAAATGCACCAAGAGGTACCCTAAAGCCTTTACAAAAACAACAACTATGGACCAGCAAGGATATCCTATTTATCGGCGACACAATGATGGCCATGCGTATACTGTTTAAGGGAAGAGCGTTGATAATAGGGATGTTGTGCCGTATAATGCGTATCTTTCAAGAAGGTTTCATTGCCACATTAATGTCGAAGTATGTGAGGGGATTAGATGGGCCAATTACATTCATAAGTACATTTATAAAGGTCATGATCGTGCAACGATGGTGCTCAGAAGAGTCGATGAGATCCAACAATACCTTGATGCCAGGTACATTGGACCAGCAGAAGCTGCTTGGAGATTGTTTGGTTTTGGTATTCATGAAGAGTATCATGCAGTGATTTGATTGGAACTTCATTTGCCTGGAATGCATTAGGTGGTTTTTGATCCGAACGAACCAGTGGACAGGATTACAGCTAGAACCACGGGGCAGAAATCGACTTTGACGGGTTTCTTTGACTATTGTGCAAATAATGAATGGGCACGTGCGTACACTTATCAAGAGTTCCCATCCATTACAGTTTGGCAACCTACACAATGTATCTGGACACGGAGAAAAAGGGGGTATGCTATTGGGAGAATATATTTTGCTACCCCAAATTCAGGTGAGACGTTTTACTTGCGTTTGTTGTTGACAACTGTGTGAGGCCCACAATCATATGACCATTTGGGCACTATCAACAATGTAGTGCACCCTATATTCAAATCAACATGTATTACACTAGGGCTGCTAGAAGATGATGAAGAGTGGATACAATGTCTTCAAGAGGGTGCAATAATGAAAACTGGACACCAATTGAGGAGACTGTTCAGCGTAATTCTTATAGAATGCTCTCCGATGAATCCCTGTGAGTTATAGACGAGATTTTTGGCAGATATATGCGACGATCTCCATCATAAGATTCGTACAATCTATGGAATTCCAAACCCATCTGTGTCAGAGGTAGAGGATTATGACTTGCACCTTCTAAATCAGGTGCTTCAGTAATCAGGGAAGAGTCTAGCTGACTTTCCGCCTATGCCGCACCCATGTGGAGATTGGAGCAACATAATCAGAAATAGGCTACTTTGTGAGCACATGCAGCTTCAGGTTGATGCTCAAGGTCAAGATGTGCAGGGTCGTATTGATAATCTTAATGTTGGACATCGTAATGCCTTTAGTGCAATAACTTCTGCAGTTTTAAAAAATAAAGGGACCACATTCTTTCTTAGCGGGGGTGCTGGAACGGGGAAGACTTACACTTATAATACAGTTGCACTACATGTACGCAGTCTTGGTCATAATGTTATTACAGTAGCATCTTCTGGTGTTGCGTCATTATTGTTAGTTGGAGGCAGAACTACACATTCAACATTTTCCATTCCATTAGTTGTGCATGACAATTCAGTATGTGGGTTTAGTAAGCAGTCTGAGCAAGCAGAATTGGCCAGATCCGCTAGGTTAATTATATGGGATGAAGTTCCAATGCAGCACATGAACTGTGTGGAGGCAGTAGACTGCACACTTTGCAATATTTGTGACATTGACAAGCCATTTAGGGGTATAGCTGTCGTTCTCGGAGGTGATTTTTGCCAAATATTGCCAGTCGTTCCCAAAGGAGTGCGTGAACAAATAGTAGCTGCATCTTTGAGACGCTCTTCATTGTAGAACAATATACAAGTTTTGAGTTTGGATTCCAACATGCGTCTGAAGAGACTAGACCCAAGAAATTAATGCAATTTTTGGGACATTTTTTATGGAGGTAAATTGTTCATCAACTATTTCTAAATACGCATTTTTTTTCCATAATATTCTGTGTTGAATAATTTTTTTATCTATATCTTATTGTACTCACTTTCATAATCAGATAGGGAGCAACATGCAAGAAGTTATACAACTTCTTTCTGCAATACATAAGTGTCGTGATCTTGATGAGCTACTACGCACAATTTATCCACGGTTGGGTGTAGAAGGGACGGCGACACCTAGCTATCTTACTGAACGGAAAATTCTTTTGGCCCGAAATGATGATGTGAACGCTATTAATAAAGATGTTTTAGATGTATTTCCGGGTGAGGCCTGCACATATTTGGCTGCAAATAAGATATCTATCGATGATGGAGCTAATCGTGCCATCAGTACTCGGTATTCTAATGAATACCTTAATTCATTAGATCCTTCCGGTGTGCCCCCGTTCAACCTACAATTAAAAAAGGGTGCCCTATCATATTGTTAAGAAACATTGCACCACAGATGGACTCTGCAATGGCACTCGATTAATGGCCATCAGAATTGCTTCGCATGTCATTGAAGCGCAAATTTTGACTTGTGAAAAAGCTGGCAATTTAGTGTTCATCCCCAGGATATCCTTGGCACCATCAACAGCAGAACTGCCATTCAATATGACAAGACGTCAAGTCCCTGTACGGTTGGCATATGCAATGACAATTAATAAAGCTCAGGGTTAATCGGTACAACACGTTGGGATTGACTTGTGTAATCCTGTCTTCAGCCATGGACAATTATACGTTGCTCTATCCAAATGTACATATTTCGATCGTATAAGTGTTCTTCTTCATGATTGTTCCTCAGATTCTACTACAAATATCGTTTACCCTGAGGTCCTGACATAATGAAATTGATAGATAAATTGCACTTCATAATTGTAACACTCTGTATTTTATTTGGTTCATTTAGTCCACATGGAATATAATCTTCATATATGCTAATTGCTTATGTTTCATGTCGTACATGTAACACATCATTAATCAGTTGACTTTATAGTGCTTGAATTGTCCTACTGCCCATTAATTGGGTGTATTTTTAAAATTATCCAGTGCAAACAAATGTTGACTTACAATAGAAATTACAAAGATTATTGTGTACAGAAATTTTAAATGTCATTCAATCTTTTTCATTGTTCCATTGAATTATGTAAATTCATAGTAGTCATATCTATTTCTTTATGCAGGTAGCTATGAGGCCCCATATATTGAAATGTACATCTATTCGTTCGAGAAAAAGGAATAAAATTAATGACCTAAAAGATATAAAATTTGAAGAGGGCAACCCTATATGGAAATTCGGTACACATATAATTGAAGAGCACCGTTATTGGGATGAAAGTAAAATATTTACAAAACCAGAGTTAGAAAGTTGGAAAATAATACGGATAGCGCGTCAATTCCCACCATATTGGAGTCCTATTATAGAGGATATATGGATTAAAAACAGACCAACTACTGCAGTAAAATTCTTAAATTTGTTAGAGGATGCAGAACGTGATATACACCCATTATGGCTGAAACTTGAACATGAACCTATAAGTTTAAATTCCACTATAGGGGAGCATATTAAAGCAATATATGAAACATACAAAGAGATTAAGAGAAAAGGCTTTCGTCCTAATATGTCCATTTTAATGTATTCTATCGTCGAAACACTTCCAGAGTCATGGCCTAAGGACAAAATGCACACGTCTCTAAATAAAGAAATTAATGAATTGAGAGACTTAGAATATAAGTTAACAGAGATGGAATTTGATTTGCTCTATGTACGAGCATTAACTGATGTGGAGAAGATGGTGATGGATAATCCCAACAAAGAGATAAGTGATATGTTCAATTGACAGGTAAATAAATATATATATTTTTTAATTTGAAACTTGATTCTGACAGTGTTCCTGTATTTGACCCATGAACTACTATTTTGTAGAAATGGTTTAAAGAGAGAGCGTGGGAGTGGGAGCATGCAGTAAGGGATTATAAGATAATGGATTCCTGTAATTTGAAGAATTGGAAAGTCAATACGGTAATAGTAGATAGATGTATCATTTTTTCGTATAATTTATCTTTTTAATGATTTACATTTGCATTAAACTAATATAATTTTTTTTTTGTTAATTTATAGATCTATGTGCACTTAGCGCATTGGGGAAGATACATTGAGATTGATACTCAAACGTTCTACAAAGTGATGTTGAGAATGCACTAACTTGCCCGTCAAAAGATATATTTGAAGTTAATTTATTCTTATTAGTTAAGGGAGATTTTAGAGAATACTTAATATTTTTTTAAGGACCTTTACGTACTTAATGTTTGGTGATAACACGTACTTGCTTCTCTTTTTTTTGTTATTGTGATTTCATAATGATTGGAGTTTAAATATAAATTATAATTTATATTTAATATTCTATCGTCTTAATTCCAATCGGCGTGAAAGTTATTTGATTATTAAATTGTTTGGTTAAGCTTATCCCCTTTACTCAATCTTTGCATCTATTCTTTATGAAATAATTTTAGCGAATCATCTTGAATTCAACTATCAAACTTTCGTATAAAACCATTAATTTATTTATTTTTACTTCCACCCTTTTTTCGCCCATGCCCACGGGCACGGGTACGTACTAGTATATATATATGGGAAGGAAAAAGAGAGAGTTGAGGTGAAGAAAATAGAGAAGTGTGTAAATTTTGTCAAGCGTAACATGCTTATATATAATTTTTCAAAAGATAATATTCTATCGAATATTCATTAAGATATTTTTCAAAAGAGAAGATGCTATAGAATATTCTTTAAGATAATTTTTAAAAGAGAATACACTATATAATATTCTTTAATATATTTTTGACTAAAATCGAGATTTCTTCTAAACGGAGATCGAAAATTCTTAACTTCCAACACGAATACCAAATCATTTAACCTTACGCAACTTTTCCCAAAAATTATATTTTCAGTTCATGACTTATAAAATTGGAAAAATAACCAAAATACCCCTGTGACCAATTTTTGCGAAAATCGCACACGAAGTCTAAATCGTCAATTTAAACATGAAAATACGGGTTACTACAAAAACAGTCTAGAAACAATTAGCAACTTTCAAATGACACAATCCTTACCCCAAAAACAGTGATTTAAGATTTTCACACCTAAATGTAGTGTTATATTATATTTGCAATGGTATCAAACAAATGAATTTAAGATTTGACAGAGGAAATAGGGGAATTCGAGTTATGTACCCATGTAGAAAGTATTGGCCATTACGTAACGAACTAAAGCTACTGTAACTTGTAAGTATTTGCTTAAAATCATCGACACTAAACCTTAAGAACCAAAGTAATTAACTGAGTCCGCATGAAAAATTGCAAACCCATTCATTAGCCCAAAAATCAATGATTCAAACAAAAAAAAAGAGGAAAAAATTAGGGGAAGACATACCTTTTCATCAATCTTGCTCATGAGCGGGAAGTTGAATAGACATTAAAATGCATTGCAAAAGATCAGCAATAATGCTAGATACAACTAATTGTACAACCTTTTTAACAATTCACAACATTTAAAGCAAGAGGCACCGCATTTTAAGCACAATCATTAAAGTGTTTTGTCTTTATGTGTGGTGCTTGAAAATGTGGTGTCTCTTGCTTTAAATGTTGTGTATTGTAAAAAGGGTTGTGTAATCAGTTGTGACTCTAGCATTACTCTTAAAACAAGCACGAGTACAGGCCAGCAACAACAAAAAAGCAAGCGAGGGACAAGATCCCTTCCTCATGAGAAAAAGAAAAAAAAGAAAACACAGGAACACATCCTTATGCTCCTAAGAGAGACAACCAAGGAGAGCTATGGTAACGGCTTGGATTTTTTGTTTTGCTTCCTTGTCCTTTTGAAATGAAGCTACTTTGTTGGACACTTTCCCGGATTAGTTTGGGAATGAATCGTGAGCTACGACGATCAACCCCTATCCACCGGAATACCAGAGCACCACCCTAGATAGGTAGGAGGTCACAATTGCTGCTTTCCTTGAGGAGAGAATTTAGATGTGCCAGAACTGGCGTGAGAATCCCAACTATGGATAGAACAACACTGGATATGCATTAAAACATCTTTAGATCTGGGGAAAGCACACAGAAACAACCTTCACAAAGGAAGGAGGAGGAAACAAACAAGGCCTTATTTAGATTAGGACAAAAAAGAGGAAAGGGGAAGGGGGAAAGAGGTTGGCCAAGGGGGGGGGGGATGTGGGGGTGTGGAGGAGGTAGGGGAGGGGAGCTTTCTTGTGAGTTGTGAGGCTGTTGGTTAGGTCAAATTCGTCGTTTATCTCTCTCTATAATTGCCTAGAGAGAGAAGCTTTCGATGGAAAAAAAAAAGATGTCACTATGGAACTTTTCAATTCGTTTGGTTCATGGACTTGATGTCAATAATGCCTTTCTTAATAGTGTAACATTGGAAAGCAAAAGAAGACACCAAAGGAGCCTTAAAAGAGCAACAAAAAGGCATTAGTGGGTACCACGCCACCAAAATGTGGTATATCTATTAAAATATTTGGGAACCATGACATTACTCATTAAACAGGAATTAAAAGAAATCCAGGACAATGCTTTGCAACACACAACATAAAAACAAAATTTTTTGTAATGAAAAAAAGGAATGTTCTTGTGGAGTGTGATTGAGAACCAAAAAGATTATCTCAAGTTGCTTTCTCCCAAATGTTTCAGTTAGAGTGTGTATGCTCAGTTCTCCAAACGCCACATAACACAGCTGTAGACACCCCATTTTGACCTACCAAAAAAAGAAATAACTGTTACAAGGGGGCCCACTGGGCACGCAAATCGAGGAAGAAAAAGGTAGTCCTAATTGTGGATATCGCAGGTTATTCTTTACCCACACCTTTTCAAAATCAATTTCTAAAAACAAATGAGTCGCCACTTAATTTTTAAAAGGAAAATTAAGAAACCATTTTAAAAGCAAACTGATCTTTTGCGAAACCAAAGATAAACTGGGTCCGGGGATTATGGAATGAAAGGGGAAGGAGCCCGACGGACTAAAACACCCCCTTTCATCCTATCTCGCGATAGGCCTCTACTCAACATCCTTTTTAATCAAATTAATAATCTAAGTATGCCCTCAATTAATACATATGTACATATACATTACACAAGCATGTTTGAAATGGTGTAAAATTGCTAACGGTAAAATATCATTCATAAGCCACGTAATTCAAGTAGCAAGCAACATGATATGCAATAGAGAACTAGAAAACATACCCGGGATCCGGCCGCGAATAATTAAACGTGCAATGCATGCAAGAACAAAATAAATCTAAGAAAAAGTCTCTAACACATATATACACATAAGGCAAAACCTAGGCTAAGGTGTCGCACATGGAGTTGAAAATCAATTCAAAATCAAAGAAAAGAATTAAACTAGAAAAGGGAGGAGAAGTTGTACCTCAAATGCGCTACAAAACAAAGATTAGTACGGATTCCTTAGACAAGATATAATATCAAAGAGTAATTAATCCTAAGTCATGTTCAATTAGATACAACTTAAACAAGAGATAAGTCCTACTTATGAATATTAACATATATGGATGAATGCATGAATATGAACAAGAACGGGACATGAATTTATTCACTAATTTGGATCACTAAGCCTCTGGGTTTAATCTAAATTATCATTATTCAAAACATGGTTTGAGTCCTAAGCCATTAAGAGACTATTTGAGTTGGAATAAATAAGATTAGACAAAAATGGTAGCAGTTTTTTATGAATTACAGAGAGCAGACCAGACGTTCAAAAATAGGAATAAAATACTTTCAACGGTTGGATCTTAATGATTTTTGGATATGTTATGTCTCTGTGAGTCTAGTTTCTAACCCAAAAATAAAATCGAGGTTTCAACGGTTAGATCTCCGGGAATACGGAAAATACTAGACCTCACTCAGGATTCTGCAACTCTTTGTCCAGAGATCTTGTATGATTTTTTAAAAATAGCAAAAAAATCCGAATTGCTTCATTCTTTTTAGGGAATCTTCCTAACACATTAAGGTTCTTATAAAAAATTATTAGAGGTCATGAAAACTTGGTTAGAGTTCTGATCTATCAATTTTAAAATCGGTTTGCTGTTCTGAAACTATTCTGAAATTCTGGACAGATTGTGGTTGTCTCACAAAACTCATGATCAAACCATTCTAAGCATAAAGTCTTACCAAAACAAAAATTACAGTGGTAAAACAATGTGTTATTGACACTTTCCCGTTGGTTTCACTTGATTTCAACGGTTAGATTTCGAACTAAAAATCTTTGATCAAAAACAGTTTGTGAAGTCACTGTTTTCATTTTGCTAGTTCAACTTTATTTGTTAATCCCAACTATTAAATCATGAAGTTGGACTTAAACTAAACCATCTCTTCTACCATTTAATGGTCATTGAAGACTAAGGACATCTTTAGACCCATGGATTTTTGATGAAGTATGAAATGAACTTCACAAAATCTCAAACAATGAACTCAAACTTATGGACCAAAACTTGAGTTCAAATCATTACTCCTACCACTTGGTGGTCATTGGAGGCTAAAGACACACATACATGGAGGTTTTAGATGAAGTATGAAGAACTTCTCAAAACCTAAGGAAGAGATTAGTCTAAGCCATAGAGATGGACTTAAACTAAACTACTTCTCCTACCATTTGATGGTCATTGGAGACTAAAAACAACAAATCTACTCTAATCTCCATGGAATATAGTATGAATTCCATAAGATTCATAGTAAAGAGATCCTAGTCATGAGTTGATACTAGCATCTCACCAACTATGTGTAGATTAAAATCATGATTCATTTTAATCTCCATATGGATCATAAGATCATAGGAAACTAAGGAATCAAATTCAAAGAGTTTCAATGAGATATAGAAGATCTCATGAACCTTATGAATGAAGTAGAAATAAAGGAAATCAAAGTTTTATTTAGGAACACAAATTTCTTCAAAACTAATTTATCTCAAACCCAAGGCATTAATTAGATCCAAATTAATTAGATGTCATGAGATTCAATCACAAGTTCTTGGTGGTGTGTGATGAAATGGGGTAAGAAGAGAGGTTTTGAAAATGTGAAAAGTTCCTAGATCTAAGAACTTGTGATTGAATTATTATATATATATATATATATATGTGAAGGCTTTACCTCTAGATCTTCTCAAAACTTGTAGAGATGTTGAGTTTCTCAAGCTTTTCCTCTTCTTCTTCCTCAAGCTTCAAGCTCCTTCAATGGTGATTTGATGGTTGGGTAGAGTTTTGGTGGGATTTGGGTAAAATAATTGGTAGAGTTTCTCTCTCTATATTTCTTTCCTCTAAAGCTCTCCCAATATTTTTTCTATACCATTCAAGTGTCTCCCCAAAATGAGAGAAATGGGTTTTTTATAGACTTTCATTACCTTAGGGGCTAAGATAAGGGTAGATAGGTCAATTTGGGGTGGGTTAGGAATATTCTATGGCATCTCTAACTCTCCATGGCACTTCTATGTAATTCCAAGAAACTTGAAGGGCATTTAAGTTGGCTAGAATAAAGGAACATTCTAGAGCATCTTTAAAGCACATGAGAGATTAGTGCCCAACAAAGGGCTTTTTGGGTATTTACTTTGGATTAGGAATATGCCAAGGAATCTCTAACTCTCCAAATCACATGGGATACTTTCTTTTATTATTTTCCTTTTCTTATATATGTATATATATATGTATAGACACATTTTTCATTTTAAATCTAAATTAATCATATGAGTCACCAAATAGTATCTTTTTCTTTTTTTTTTCTTTTTGAAACTAAAAATATGAGAAACAATGTTATTTTTAGAAAATATCATTATAATATTATTATTATTTAATCTATTCTATTTTTTTTAGAAAGTAACCCATGGTCTAGTGAGCTCGAGACAGATGGTCAGTGATTGGCCAAATCTAGGGATATTAGGAGCAAGTTTTGGGAGCTTGAAGCTTTTCAGAAGTCGAAGCGATGAACTTGAAGAAAATCGTCGGGACATTATTCATCATTGGTTTCTAGAGGTAAATCCCCCCTAAGTTTAATAGTTCGGTCAAAATTGGGGTGTCTACACTAATCAGAATATTCAGAGGTCAAATCAAATGTCAAATCAAGTTATCAATTTGAATACCCACCAGCATGATTTCAAAAGCATGTCGGATCAGTTGTAGACACCCGATTTTTGCCCACCTACAAAGAGGCGGACAGATAATGAACATCAAGTCCGATGGGTGTGAAGAGCTCATAAATACAAGGCCCCTAGACTTCGAATCGTCAAAATCGGACCACGGGCGAAGAAATGATCATTGTTTAAAGTTCGGACGAATCTGCTATTTTGCCAAAGAGGGACCGGGATTACTTTTTTTAGCTTTTCGGGTATCAGAACAAGCATTTTTTATGACCAAATAGAAGTGCGTGACATTACCGAGGACTCCCTAAAATTTTATCTCAATTGAACACCGGATCTGGAAAAAGTACTTTATCAGGCGTAGAAATCAAACGAGAAAATTCTATTTCATCGCCAGAGAACTTCAGAAGGTTTAAAATTGATGCCAAAAAATCATATTTGTCAAGATGAAGAGCCTTCAAAAATTTCGTTGCCATCAAACGAAGAAAGTTTCAAAACTGCGATAAAATCGCTCACAGGCACGTCAATTTATACTGATAAATCATCAGAAAGCCTTGGTCTTCAAGATCAAATCAGCTGTGGTATTTTTGGTCTGGATTAAAATACCTTTCACATCAAGACGGAGAAATCCCTAAAATTTTATCTCAATCCGATACCAGATTCTGAAAAAAATGCATTTTAATTAACGGATTTGTCAAGACAGATGCTTAATACGAGTCAGATAGCATTTCAAGAATTCCATTTTTGCACTAAAATTTTGCGTTTGTCGAGAGGATCGGGGATGTCAAAGTTTTCGTCACACTGCCTTCCAGAAAATTCGAAAGCGCGACGCTTGTACAGATATCTAGATATTTTCTTTGCTTAGCGACTAAGTAATCCAGATTTGAGCCAATCGCGCCATAGGAGTCACTTTCTGATTGGAGAAAAATACTCCTCACATTAAAATAAAGGGATCCATGTAATTTCGTCTTATTCTGACACCGGATTTTGGACAGTTCACCTCGATTGTCGCGTTCTACCATAACTGGTGCCGAATGTGGGTCACACAACGTTTTAAAAATTCGATTCCGACTTCAAAATTCTATGTTAGTCGAGAGAACCCAATGGTCCAGTTTTCAATCGCGTAGCTTTCCAAAAAATTCCAGAGAACGCGGCGCACACCCACAATATCTAGATATTTTATTATTTTATTTTAATTTTTTTAATCACATTTTTTTCCTATAAATAGGATGTCCCCTCCTCCCAAAAAAATGACTAATTCACTATCTACCTTAGGCTTTGTTTGAAAAATCCCTAGAAACCTCCAAAAAAAAAAAAACCCCTTTGTCATTTTTCTCAAACTCTAAAGCAAGACCACTTTCATCTTTGTAAATCAAAAAACACGTTAACCAAGTTCAACTACAGCTTTAAACAAACCCAGAAAATACTGTTTTCAAAGCCCAAGCAGCCCGATTTCGTTGCTTTGCCAGTTTTTCTTTTCGACAACAGGCACTTGTTTCCTTGCTAATTTGGCCGTTCTCGATACACTGGTGGGTTCAGAAATATTTTTCATTTTTTTTTTATTTTTATTATTTTTTTTATTTTTTTATTTTTATTTTTATTTTTATTTATTTATTTTATTTTTTATTTTTTATTGTTATTATTTATTTTTTTTCTCTCCAGTCGGAAGGAGGCTTTGAACTCCACCCGATTGGACTTTATATCCTACGTCAGCCGGAAGGAGATCTAATGACCCACCCGGCTGAACTTTATCAAACTGTTATATCTTGCGTCAGTCGGAAGGAGGCTTTGAACTCCACCCGATTGGACTTTATATCCTCCGTCAGCCGGAAGGAGATCTAATGACCCACTCGGCTGAACTTTATCAAACTGTTATATCTTGCGCAAGTCGGAAGGAGACCTTCGAACTCCACCCGATTGGACTTTATATCCTGCGCCAGCCGGAAGGAGATCTAATGACCCATCCGGCTGCACTTTATCTCCTGTTATAAATATTCGTTTTGATAAAATCAGGAAACACAAAAAATGATACTTCTCTCCGTTTGCATTGGGCACCGACCCTTTCTTCCGGCAAATAAAACAAAAAAGACAAAAAAAATTATAAAACATAAAACACAAAAAAAAAAAAACATTTTTTTTATTTACCCCGAACGCATTCGGTCAAGTTAGTCAATAGCTTGATGACAGGATGTTCGGCCATGGCACTCATTGCTCACACGGTCGATCTATTAATTTTTTTTTTCAAAACTTGCTACTCTTTAAAGGTTAAAGTCTAGGACTATACCGTACAGGTTAAAGTTCCTAGCTACACCGACTTTACTTAAAATACTATTTCACACTTTCACGGTATAGATCGACCAAAACACCCACACACATACAAGCACAGAACTACATACGGCCTGATTCTCGAGTCGAGATACGTATGCAACCCATACTTGGGTGCGGCCATAACCTATCTTTTTCACCTATCTCATGTCGAGGTATGCATATTTAAGACATTTTATTTTCTCATATCCCGTGTGAAGATACTTATACAACCCTTATTAGGGTACGACCGTAATTTTTCCCTTCTCTTGTTTAAAAAAAAAAAGAAAGAAAGAAAACTCATTTCCTTTAGAAATAAAATGCCTCCATAAAAATTAGTACAATCGGCAACCGTATGTCACGGATGTTCGAGGGTGCCTAATACCTTCCCTCGACATAATCGAGTTCCGAACCCATCTCAAGAACTCTGGTTTTCGCATGACTATCAGGAGTCACACTTTTAAAGGGCCTTACTTTTTTCAATTTTATTTTTTTTAAGTCAAAGATGATCGCGTCGACTGTCTTTGTAGGGGTCCTAACTCCCGAACATGTTAGGTGGCGACTCTGAAATCTTACTTGGTCCTACTCCCACTTTTACACGTTTTCACACCATCTTTCACACTCCATATCGACGTAAACAGTCGTGATCCTCGAAGGGACCGCCCCCCATTCTTTGGGGCTGGCGCGACAACTGGCGACTCTGCTGGGGAGTCCTCCCTTAAGAGGACTCAAGCCGTCATTTTATTAATTTTTTATTCTAATGGGGCATATTACTTTACAGAAGATGATTTTCTGCTTTGTTCTCTTTCTTCGTACATATTCTTTTATAGGTACTCATCATTCGATACAAGAAAAATAGATCGCAAAGGCCAATGCCATACACACAACACACTGTCATTCAAAAACATGACATAACCTGGTCCTGAAAGAAACCCTTTAAGATTAGATAGGAGGATCAGTAAGTGGCATGGCCGTTGCAGTAGTACCGCCGGTACCAGCACCGAAAGTTTCTCCGCTCGAACCACCAACCTGAGAAGGTGCCACGGCGCTGGAGGTTTGAAGGTTCGGGAACCGGGGCCTAAATTAAGATTGCATTAGATGTAAACCCCCCCACACGATCGCATTCTACTCACGTGCATCTATAAATTACTTTTGTTTGTTTCCTTTCTTTATTCATAAAACAAAACAAAAATGGTGGACTATATCTAAATAAGTGTGGTTTTCTCTTCTCAGCTCGTTAAAATTTCGAAACAAAGAACAAAGTTCCCACTTTCAAAATGACATACCAAATTCCAAGGCTAGATTTTATTACAAAGGCGAGTGCTCTGCTGACCCACTGGTACGACAGGCTCTCCGTGGAAGAGACGAAATCATTCGAGGGCTACTTTGGGTACTTGGGTTCATTGCTTAAAGTCAAGACCGATTGCCATTTATTTGAGACCCTGATTACTTTCTGGGATCCAGAGACCTTGGTCTTCCGTTTCGGGGAACAGGAGCTCACACCGACCCTAGAAGAGTATGCTGGTTTGTTGAAACTAGTTATCTACAAGGACCCCGTACAGCCAAGTTTCCAGACTGGGAATGACAAAGTAGCAGAGTTCCTGGGTATAAAGAGGGATGTACTAACAAAAGTGGCAG
Source organism: Hydrangea macrophylla (assembly GCA_033977485.1). Classification (NCBI taxonomy): domain Eukaryota; kingdom Viridiplantae; phylum Streptophyta; class Magnoliopsida; order Cornales; family Hydrangeaceae; genus Hydrangea; species Hydrangea macrophylla. Next base: position 110,041,101 of record CM066984.1, on the reverse strand, counting down.
GTGGGGACTTCTCACGACTCTCTATCGATTTCCTCACCAACGGATTCATGTCCTCTAAGGGATACGATAGATATGACTTCTACTGCACACGTGCAGACTGGCAGAACAAACGACTATGGATCCTTGCTTTATGTCTCTTAGGCCACCTACTGTTCCCTCGGAAGGACAGGAAGATTGACATGACTCTGATTGGGGTCCTTACTCAGATTCAGAATGGCCATACATTCATCCCGACGATATTAGCTGAAACCATACGGACTTTATCTTTTTGCAAGAATGAAGGTAAGGGTTTTTTCGCGGCTAGCACGGGGTTATTGCAAATCTGGATACAATCTCATCTCATCAAGCTATCAGATCCAGTCCCAATCCAGAGCTTCATGATCGTCGACATCATCACCCCGCTGGACAAACGGTCATTTCTTATTCAAGGAAAAGAAGAATGGTTCAAGTATCTGACTCGACTAGAGGAGCACAATATTCAGTGGTTTTTGGGTTAGTCCTCCCCTGTGTCAATCCGACTCCAGACTAGCACTCTCTCGTTCATTCCATTGATCGGTCTTTCGGGTGTGGCACCCTATAAGCCCACACGGATCCTCAGACAGCTCGACCATTATCAACGAATCCCAATAATAGAGGACGTGTCGTCTTTTTGCTTCAGTTATGATTCTCCTGTGTCAGGAGAACGCTACAACGAAGTATTGGGCCATTGGTACCAGATCATCTTTGATGATAAAGCCTTCAAAGACTACCATATCGGGGTGGATCCCGCATATGTTGGATGGATGCAACAACCACTCGGGATGCTGCCTACTAGCTTAGGGGAGCCCAGGACAGGCGGGTCAAGAATCGAGAATCACATCGAAAACCTCAGAGAGGCCCTCAACCATGAGGGAATTATCAGAACCCAAGCTGAAACAGAGAGAGACTAGCTCAGGGCACTCCTCAACCAGGTCGAAGGAGAAAGGGACCAGGCACGAGCTGATCTTCAGAATGCCCACGCAACGATTAGCAAGATGGAAAACTTCATCACCATCAAGGTCAAGTCAAGGATAGATGCATTAAACGGAGAACTTGACCTCGAAATCTCCAAGAAGGACAATCTTATGGGCGTCCTGAAAACAATCAAGCACCTAACAGTGAACATTGCCTAGGGTGATTTCAGTTCATCCCAAGTAGGCTTCAAAACCGCTAGCAATTATGTCTGGGATGTTACAGGCTTAGTGTCTTTAGCCAAAAAATCGTTGTAATCAAGTAGTACGCCTATGTAATGAAATCTGGTTCTTTTCGGACCAAACTTTTTTTAATGGAATTTTAAATTCTCTTGAATCCTTGAGAATACAAATCTTTTAACCTACTTGCTTAATGGACTTGGGAACTTTCTAACACATCTTAAGAACGAGCTGATAAACCACACTTACATAGATTATAATCACAAAATCTTAAATGCACACACTGAACTGTTATCATTCGTGTCACAGGTGGTGCTCAATAATTCAAAATTTCGAGGACACTGGAAGATTGGGTTCGCAGCCCTATCCTGACTAGAGGATACCTTCGAAGACAGCAACAAAATATGAGTGACAACGAAGCAAATCAGAATGAGGCTATAGGCAACACTCAAAACCCTGATCACACGAGTTTTTAGCAACAGATCGATGGTCTGTTTGCTATGGTCAGACATTTAGCCACTCAACTCCCCGCGGGAGCCGGCCAGGTTCCACTCAACAACACTGCCATACCAAATACATCAGGGCAATCTGACGGCCATAACCAGCCACCCACACCAACTGGCTATGTATATGCTGAGGTACCGCCGGTAACAACATCATTCCAGGCCCCGCCGCCCATTCCTCCTCATGCACCAAATCAGTTCACAACCCCTCCCATGCCAATAATCACTGTCAGTGGAGGAGTTGACAATTATGCCGAAGAGGAAAGACTAAGGAGACTTGAGGAAACAAACTCCATGGCACAACAAATCAAACGCTTGGAGAGCGCCCTGAAGACCATGCAGGGGTTCGATTCCCAAGGAGGGATGTCTCTCTCAGATCTGTCCGCCACTCCGGGAATCGTATTCCCGGCCAAATTCAAGATGCCCCTGTTTACCACATATAATGGGTTTGGAGACCCGTTTATCCATCTCAGGGTATACATCGGCGAACTGGACGAGTACGCTGAAAATGAAGGACTACGATTTCCAAAAAAGTCTCGTAGGACCGGCTCTTCCGTGGTACATACGCCTTGAGAATTCCAAGGTCTCCACTTGGGAAGACCTCACGAAGACCTTCTTCCAGCAGTACCGTTACAACACCGACGTAGCACCGGATAGATACTCATTACAAAAAATTTATAAAAAGATGAACGAGTCTTTCCGGGTATACGCCCATCGGTGGAGAGAAGTCGGATCCCAGGTGTACCCCCCAATGGACGACTCTGAGATGGTAAAGGCATTCATACATGCCCAATAGCGCCCATATTACGAACGACTTATCTCGATGGTCTGTCGATCATTCGCTGAGCTCATCAGACATGGAGAAATGGTAGAAGACGGCCTGCAGTCAGGAAAGATAAAGGATACTGCAGACCAAAGTCAAGCTGGCACCTCGTACAACAGGAAGGCCAAAAAGGAAAACGAGGTCACAGTCGTCTATCCAGATGCCGCGCAGTTCGCCCCTGTAAACTATATCCAGCAGCCTGCTATGCCACCTCCCATATACCAACAGGCCTTCCCTCTTTACCAGCAGTCGATGGTACAACAAGCAACCCAGGGTCTGCCACGGCCCCCCGCACCTCAAAACCAAGGTTATAGGTCGGTACCGCCGCAACAGTTCCAGAACTCGAAATTCCAAAGGAAATCGCTAGACAAGAACCGCAAATTCTCACCACTAGCAGAATCACCAAGCTCTATTCTGAAAAAGTTGCTGGCCCAGGGAGCCATCGCGACAATCCCTGTGGGGCGAACTCCAGACCCTTTCCCGAAGATGTATAATCCTACCCGACATTGTGAATTCCACTCTGGAATGATCGGGCATTCGACAGACAATTGCTTCGCCTTGAAGCACAAGATCCAAGATCTAATCAACGAAGGGAGGATAACTGTCAAACCATCAGAGCCACTTGTCAATGTGGCCAATAACCCACTCCCACGACACGGGGCCGTCGCACCAACTATCAATGTGGTGACGGTTGAATATGAGGAAGTAGTCATATCAGTCACTCATCAGCCTCCACCGAGGTGGGTTGGCGGCTCGATCCCAGCAGGCCTGGAAAAGGGATTCTCGAACCTCAGACTAAACCATGCACCAACAAACTCTATTCTTCCCATATCTATACCAACTTCAACTGTTCTCGATACAACAATCCAAAGGGCGACTCAGCCCATCTCTGTACTTGTACATTCTCTCCCGCTCACGTCTGCACCATCAACTGCTCCCAAAGCAAAAATCCAAAAGGAAACTAAGCCACATCCTTCGAGGGCCATACTGGAGGTCTTCTCAGCATCGTTGCCTCCCATCATCCTCTATGCACCTCAGCCTATCATCCAGCCTTTGATAGAGGACACTCATGCCATCCCATGGGTATATCAGATCCCAAGTCAGGCAGACGTCGATGAAATCTCAAAAACGGGAAGATTCATTGATCAGGATGATCAGGTCCGAACTGACGGCCCAATTAAGAAAACCGTCTCTGACAAAGAGGCGGAAGAATTTTTGAAGATGCTTAGGCGCAGCGAGTACAAGATCATCGAACAATTGAGCAAATCCCCCACTCAGATCCCGATACTATCTCTGTTGTTGACCTCCGAGACCCACCGTAATGCCCTTTTGAAGGTGCTCAATAAGGCTCATGTCTCCAACTGCATCTCAAGCAATCAACTGGCAGAAATCGTGGGCAACATCTCTGCCGCCAACATGATCTCATTCTCCGATGACGAGATTGGACCTGAAGGGACTAGCTATAACAAGGCCCTACACCTTACAGTAAAATGCTCAGGCATGATCCTTAACCAGGTGCTTATCGATAATGGATCTGCGGTCAATGTTTGCCCTTTGGTCACGATTGAGAAAATGGGCATTAATCAGACGCGGATCAGAAGATCTAACACCATCGTCCGAGGTTTCGATGGAGCCCGCAAGGAAACCTGTGGATTGATAGATCTTCCCGTCGAGGTTGGACCCTATGAGTTCCAAGTCACGTTCCAAATCTTGGACATCCCTACCTCGTACAACATGCTCCTTGGCAGACCATGGATCCATCCGGCTGGGGCAATCCCCTCCACTCTACACCAGAATGTTAAGTATGCAATCGAGGGCTTTATGATAATAGTCCACGGTGAAAAAGAGTACGTAATGTTCGGGGAACCCTCGATCCCGCATATCAGCACGAGTAGAGAGGTCGAACCTACTGCGTTCCAGGTCTTCGAGCAATCATGTGCCACCTACGCGCCAGAGGGAAAGATAGAGAAAAAGCCGTCATACTCTAAGGCTCACATCAATATGGCTAGACAACTTAAGGCGAATGGCTATCAACTAGGAAAGGGCCTAGGAAGACTAAACCAGGGGCGGACCGAGCCAGTCGATCCACCAACTCAGAACAACACCCAAGGCCTCGGGTACAAAAAGAAGTTCTAGAAGGGTCAGAAATCTGGTCTCATCACTGAGGGGATCATCCCCCATATACGAAAGACTTTTCCATATCCTGCTGAGGTTATGGCCCCTGATCAAATTCAAGGGGGGGACGTCTCAAGATCTCTGCCTACCCAGACCATAGATTGGACTTCTGTGGTCCCAATGGGCAGCATCCAAGCATTATTTGAAGAGGAGATCTTCGTGATGGCCAATCACGAGGTCATTTCTCCGCATACCATCCGTCGAGCCGAGCCAGGCGAGACCTTGAACAATTGGGAGATTCGCATGTTGCCCAAGAATAGGGAATTTTGGTAAAATGACAGGGACATATGTAAAGTTTTCACTTGACTTAAGCCGGTCAAGTGAAAAATTGATTCGACACTTGTAAAGGCTTTCTATCTTTTATGTTTTTGAATGAAATGCTAGTTCGCTATTGTTTCAATGCAAATCTCTCTCTAAATTTTGTATCCTTTTCTCTTTTTTGTCAAAACTAACTTCAGGGAACCTGTGATCGAATCTACTAATCAACCAAATATCACACAACTTGATAAAGCTCAGCATGATTTTAATATAGAAATAGACTCTAATCTCATGGGTATAGAAGAAGATTTTGATTCTGATGAGGAAGTACCCCACGAACTTGAAAGATTGATTTCAGAACTCGAGGATAAACCAAAACCTAACTTAGAAGAAACCGATACAATCGACATTGGGACCATCGAAAGTCCTCGAGAACTGAAAATCGGCCATCAATTATCACAAGGGCATAAACAGGAGTTGTTTCAATTCCTGAAAGAATACCAGGACATCTTTGCTTGGTCATGTCAAGATATGCCCCGACTGGCCACCAGCATCGTCACACACAAACTCGCCATCAAGCCGGAATTCAGGCCCATCAAGCAAAAATTAAGGAAACTGAAGCCCAAATGGAGCCTCAAGGTAAAAGAAGAGGTAATCAAGCAGTTCGAGGCCAGCTTCATCATTGTCGTTAACTATCCAACATGGTTGGCAAACGTGGTACCAGTACCTAAGAAGGACGGCAAAGTCAGAGTCTGTGTCGATTATATGGATCTCAACAAGGCGAGCCCAAAGGACGATTTCCCTCTGCCGAATATTCACATATTGGTTGACAATACGGCTGGAAACGAAATCTATTCTTTTACGGATGGGTTTTCTGGTTACAACCAGATCCTCCTGGATGAGGGAGACAGGGAGAAAACGACTTTCATAACACCTTGGGGCGCATTCTGTTATCGAGTCATGCCATTTGGTTTGAAGAACGCCGGGGCAACCTATCAGAGGGCTATGACTACTCTCTTCCATGACATGATGCATCAAGAACTAGAGGTCTATGTCGACGACATGATCATAAAGTCTCGAAAGACAACGAAACACCTTACTGATCTCAAAAAGCTCTTCAACCGCCTAAGGAAGTACAGGCTCAAGCTGAACCCGGCCAAGTGCGCTTTCGGCGTCCTCTCGGGAAAATTATTGGGATTTATTGTCAGCCGACATGGCATCGAGATTGACCCTGGAAAAATCAAGGCCATAACTGAAATGCCAGCTCCTACGAAGGAAAAAGAAATTCGGGGATTCCTAGGACGAATCAACTTCATCAGCCGTTTCATCTCACAACTTACAGACAAGTGTGAGCCGATCTTCAAGCTACTCCGGAAAAATTCTGACAAGACATGGAATGAGGATTGTCAAGTTGCCTTTGATACTATCAAGAAATACCTCCTAAATCCACCCGTGTTGGTCCCGCCAGAGCCAGGACGTCCTTTGTTACTCTACTTATCGGTCCTTGACCACTCAATGGGATGTGTACTAGGCCAGCATGATGCATCCGGACGAAAGGAACGTGCCATCTATTATCTGAGCAAGAAGTTCACAGACTGTGAATCTCGTTACTCTATTCTAGAACGAACTTGTTGTGCCCTCGCTTGGGCAGCCACCAACTCGTCATAACTTGCTCAGCTATTCGGTATGTCTGATCGCTCGAATTGACCTACTCAAGTACATCTTCGAGAAACCAGTACTGACCGGGAGGATATCAAAATGGCAGATGCTACTGACAGAGTTCGACATCATCTATGTCACTCAAAAGGCCATCAAGGGTCAGACAATTGCCGATCAACTAGCGGAGACTCCAATCGACAACTATGAGCCAATGAATACTTCTTTCCCAGACAAGGCTATCTTATTTGCCACCGACGAGAACGACGATGAATGCTTTGAAGGTTGGCGAATGTACTTCGACGGAGCATCTAATAACAAAGGGGCTGGGGTAGGGCAGTTGTTGTATCAGAAGACGGAATGCACTTTCCCATTGACAGCAAGCTAGGCTTCGATGCAACCAACAACATCTCCGAGTATGAAACATGCATTTTAGGCCTAAGACTGGCTCTGGACATGGACATTCGCAGAATGGCAGTTTTCGGAGATTCTGAGCTTGTCATCAAGCAATCCACTGAAGAATACGCTACGAGAGATGCTAAGCTCATCCCGTACAGAAAATGTCTGGTCGATTTGTGCAAATACTTTGACTACATCGAGTTCAATCACATTCTCCGGGATCAGAATAATTTTGTCGATGCCCTTGCAACTTTGGCATCCATGATCAAGGTCCCCAAAATGAACGAGATTCCCCCTTTGACGATCGATGTAAAGTCTAGGCCAGCTTACTGTTATCCAATCGAGGAAGAGGCAGACGGTGAGCCATGGTACTATGACATCATGAACTTTCTGGAAAAACAAGAGTACCCCCCTACTGCTAATCTGGGAGAACGACGTACCCTTCGAAAGCTCACTGCACAGTTCTTTCTCAGTGGCAAGACGCTATTCAAACGGAGCTATCACTTGGGACTGCTCACATGTATAGCAGCTCCAGAAGCCAACTACTTAATGGAGAAGGTACATGGCGGAGTCTGCGGCCCACACATGAGTGGCCTCATGCTTGCCAAGAAGATAATGAGAACTAGCTATTTCTGGCTAACCATGGACAACGACTGTGCCAAATTTGTGAAGAAGTGTCGTCAATGTCAGATCCATGCTGACCAGATACATGCACCACCGAAAGATCTACATTCCATGACCACTCCATGGCCTTTCTCTATGTGGGGAATGGACGTCATCGGACCCATCACACCAAAGGCGTCTAATGGTCACCGTTTCATCCTAGTAGCCATCGACTACTTCACGAAATGGGTCGAGGTCGAATCCTATGCTAGGGTAACCAAGGAAGTCGTCGCCAGGTTCGTTAAGAGAAACATCGTGTGCCGGTACGGTCTCCCAGAATCCCTTATCTCGGACAATGCCAGGAACCTCAATAATGATATGATGACCGAACTTTGCCAATAATTCCAGATTACTCATAGGCATTCAGCACCCTACCGTCCTAAGATGAACGGGGCAGTCGAAGCAGCCAACAAGAACATCAAGACGATCATACGGAAGATGTCTACCAATTACAAGGATTGGCACGACTTACTGCCGTTGGCACTCATGGCTTACCGTACCTCTATCCGAACCTCTACTGGGGCAACCCCCTATTTCCTTGTCTACGGGATGGAGGCCGTTCTCCCCGTCGAAGTCGAGATCCCGTCACTAAGGAACCCTCATGGAATCTGAACTTGAGGAAGCCGAATGGGTCCGAGAAAGACACGAGCAGCTGTGCTTGATCGACGAGAAGCGTTTAACTGCTTTTTGCCACGGTCAATGCTACCAAAAGAGGATCGCTCGAGCCTACAACAAGAAAGTCAAACCTCGTCAGTTCAAAGAAGGAGACTTGGTCTTGAAAAAGATCTTTCCCTTTCAAGAAAAAGCTCAATGAAAGTTCGCCCCCAACTGGGAGGGCCCGTTCGTCGTCAAGAAAGCGTTATCTGGAAGAGCTCTGATGCTTACTGAGATGGACGGTGATGCTTTTCCAGAACCAATCAATTCTGATTCAGTCAAGAGATTTTATGCTTAACGTCAAACTTGTATACTTTACGTTTTGATTAAGATGAAGAGGGGCCTTCATTGCTGCTACCCATACATATCAAATAAAAATTCCCTTTGATTCGTTGCTTTGAGCCTTTTATCTTATTTTATTTTATTTTATTTAAAACGACCAACTCCTACACTGGGGCACATTTCTGTGTTCGATTAAACCATCAAAGAAAAACAAACAGAAAAAAAAGCGTACATTTGTCAAGGTCGAAAAAAAAAAAAAAAAGGAAGATGAAGAAAAAAGGGAAAAAAAAAAAAAACCAACCGACATAAAGGTTGCAAAAAAATCCCCTGGAGAAAATGGTTGTAAAAGCCAAGACCCGACAAAACAAAACTTTGAGCCTTCATGCTATCCTTTCTTTCTCAGCCCTCACCCTGGCCTTCATTACAACCCACTAACGCCCTCTCTGATTGATCAAAAGGTTAAGTGTACAAGTTTGGCTGACAGCCATCATCAAATCTCTGCACTGTTTAACATTCGTCATTCCGACGAACTACATCACTAGTTTCGTCTCTCAACAACTCCACATGTTCAAAAATAAATAAAGAAGAGCATATATCGAAGGGCGCAGTGAAAACCCGAAAGGGCGCTGTGAGTAAGAACGTAGGCTATGGCAAGAAACAAAACTGTCGACGCGGTGAAAACCTGAAAGGGCGCCGACGTGCAACAATGACAGAGCCAGACTTGGCGAAAACTCGAAAGGGCACTAAGGGCAAAATAGTGCACTTAAAAAAAAAAAAAAAATTCGGGTGTCAGTTCCAAGGGTTTACATCGAAGGATAAGGAATCCAACCTCTACATCCCCGAGAAAAGGGTTTCTTTCGTTACAAATGAAGCTTCGGGTCAAAGTCAAAGACTGTGATATCTGGTTGATGCAGTAGGTTTCGTCCAGGTTTACTCAAAACTCTCAAAAAAATTTTTTTTCAGCGAACTAGCATGTCAATCACTAACATACAAGTAGAACGTACAGACACTTTGTCTTTTCAGGAAAATCAAATCGCAAAAAGAAATGGACAGGTGAATTCCCAGAGGCTCAAGCTCATGTCTGGATTTTGACCAAGCCCCGAGAACAATCTAAATCCAAAAACACCGGATGATTCATTTCATCATCACAAGGAGTAAGTCCGTCAAGAGGGATCCTATCCACAATCTTACTACCAGGAAATGAGTCTGTCAAGTGGCATCCTATTCAGGTCATCCAGCATTAGGACTGAGTCTGTCAAGAGGCATCCTGTTCACGATCTTATTACCGGGAGTAAGTCCGTCAAGTGGCATCTCATTCTCGTCCTCAACCATCAGGTATGAGTACTTCACACGACATTTAGTTCACCAAACATGGGTCTTACACAGCAATCACGCGTATCGCATTTTTGCTGATTTCATCTTTTATTTTACAAGCAACCACGCCCCACATGGCATTTTGCTCTCGAGTCTTCACAGTAATCATGCCCCATGTAGCATTTTGCTTCTCTTATCTCAAACTCTTTATAGCAATCACGTCTCACGTGGCATTTTGCTCTCTTATACTCCCAGCAGTCACGCGTATCGCAGTGTGTTGGACCTTATCTCCACAGCAATTACCCGTATCGGACTTTACTATTCTCGTCTCTTATGTTCAAGGCAATCACGCGAGTCACATTTTGCCACTCTATAACTTCACAGCAATCACGCCCCGATGCGGCACTTTGCTATCTTACCTCACAGCGATCACGCCCCGCGTGGCATTTCGCTGTCTCACATCCACAACAATCACGCCCCGACGTGGCATTTTGCTTTCTCACCTCACACTTTTCATCACTCTTATTCTATCGTAGGACGAACTACGTCTAACCTGATTCTCCTTATCGGAGATACGTAGGCAGCTCGACGGGCTCGGTCACGCCACCATCCCTCTTCTACTCGATTCTCACATGAATCCCCAGCGGAGCTGTTTGCCTACTCCGGCAATACTCTCAATACCCAGCTGCCTACTTTGGCACATCATCACTTGCCTACGATGGCATCTCGTACTCACTTGCCTACTTTGGCATGTTTTTTTTTTTTACTTATTCGCATCACTTAAAAAGAAAAAGGGACAAAATGGGCCGTCTTGTTTCTTTGTCACGATTTGCTTCGCAAAACATGACAAAGAGGGGCAGCTGTAGACACCCCATTTTGACCTACCAAAAAAAGAAATAACTGTTACAAGGGGGCCCACTGGGCACGTAAATCGAGGAAGAAAAAGGTAGAGTCCTAATCAGAATATTCGGAGGTCAAATCAAATGTCAAATCAAGTTGTCAATTTGAATACCCACCAGCATGGTTTCAAAAGCATGTCGGATCAGTTGTAGACACCCGATTTTTGCCCACCTACAAAGAGGCGGACAGATAATGAACATCAAGTCCGACGGGTGTGAAGAGCTCATAAATACAAGGCCCCTAGACTTCGAATCGTCAAAATCGGACCACGGGCGAAGAAATGATCATTGTTTAAAGTTTGGACGAATCTGCTATTTTGCCAAAGAGGGACCGGGATTACTTTTTTTAGCTTTTCGGGTGTCAGAACAAGCATTTTTTTATGACCAAATGGAAGTGCGTGACATTACCGAGGACTCCCTAAAATTTCATCTCAATTGAATACCGGATCTGGAAAAAGTACTTTATCAGGCGTAGAAATCAAACGAGAAAATTCTACTTCATCGCCAGAGAACTTCAGAAGGTTTAAAATTGATGCCAAAAAATCATATTTGTCAAGATGAAGAGCCTTCAAAAATTTCGTTGCCATCACACGAAGTTTGTTTCAAAACTGCGATAAAATCGCTCACAGGCGCATCAATTTATACTGATAAATCATCAGAAAGCCTTGGTCTTCAAGATCAAATCAGCTGTGGTATTTTTGGTCTGGATTAAAATACCTTTCACATCAAGATGGAGAAATCCCTAAAATTTTATCTCAATCCGATACCAGATTCTGAAAAAAATGCATTTTAATTAACGAATTTCTCAAGATAGATGCTTAATACGAGTCAGATAGCATTTCAAGAATTCCATTTTTGCACTAAAATTTTGCGTTTGTCGAGAGGATCGGGGATGTCCAAGTTTTCGTCACACTGCCTTCCAGAAAATTCGAAAGCGTGGCGCTTGTACAGATATCTAGATATTTTCTTTGCTTAGCGACTAAGTAATCCATATTTGAGCCAATCGTGCCATAGGAGTCACTTTCTGATTGGAGAAAAATACTCCTCACATTAAAATAAAGGGATCCATGTAATTTCGTCTCATTCTGACACCAGATTTTGGACAGTTCACCTCGATTGTCGCGTTCTACCATAACTGGTGCCGAATGTGGGTCACACAACGTTTTAAAAATCCGATTCTGACTTCAAAATTCTATGTTAGTCGAGAGGATCGCGGATGTCCAAGTTTTCGTCGCACTGCCTTCCAGAAAATTCGAAAGCGCGGCGCTTGTACATATATCTAGATATTTTCTTTGCTTAGCGACTAAGTAATCCAGATTTGAGCCAATCGCGCCATAGGAGTCACTTTCTGATTGGAGAAAAATACTCCTCACATTAAAATAAAGGGATCCATGTAATTTCGTCTCATTCCGACACCGGATTTTGGACAGTTCACCTCGATTGTAGCGTTCTGCCATAACTGATGCCGAATGTGGGTCACACAACGTTTTAAAAATCCGATTCCGACTTCAAAATTCTATGTTAGTCGAGAGAACCCAATGGTCCAGTTTTCAACCGCGTAGCTTTCCGAAAAATTCCAGAGAACGCGGCGCACACCCACAATATCTAGATATTTTATTATTTTATTATTTTATTTTAATTTTTTTAATCACATTTTTTTCCTATAAATAGGATGTCCCCTCCTCCCAAAAAAATGACTAATTCACTATCTACCTTAGGCTTTGTTTGAAAAATCCCTAGAAACCTCCCCAAAAAAAAAAAAAACCCCCTTTGTCCTTTTTCTCAAACTCTAAAGCAAGACCACTTTCATCTTTGTAAATCAAAAAACCCATTAACCAAGTTCAACCACAGCTTTAAACAAACCCAGAAAATACTGTTTTCAAAGCCCAAGCAGCCCGATTTCGTTGCTTTGCCAGTTTTTCTTTTCGACAACAGGCACTTGTTTCCTTGCTAATTTGGCCGTTCTGAATACACTGGTGGGTTCAGAAATATTTTTTATTTTATTATTATTATTATTATTTTATTATTTTTATTTTTATTTTTATTTTTATTTTTATTTTTATTTTTATTTTTATTTATTTTTTTTATTGTTATTATTTATTTTTTTTCTCTCCAGTCGGATGGAGGCTTTGAACTCCACCCGATTGGACTTTATATCCTGCGTCAGCCGGAAGGAGATCTAATGACCCACCCGGCTGAACTTTATCAAACTGTTATATCTTGCGCCAGTCGGAAGGAGACCTTCGAACTCCACCCGATTGGACTTTATATCCTGCGCCAGCTGGAAGGAGATCTAATGACCCATCCGGCTGCACTTTATCTCCTGTTATAGATATTCGTTTTGATAAAATCAGGAAACACAAAAATGATACTTCTCTCCGTTTGCATTGGGCACCGACCCTTTCTTCCGGCAAATAAAACAAAAAGACAAAAAAATTATAAAACATAAAATACCAAAAAAAAAACATTTTTTTTATTTACACCGAACGGGCCTATTCGGTCAAGTTAATCAATAGCTTGATGACAGGATGTTCGGCCATGGCACTCATTGCTCACACGGTCGATCTATTAAATTTTTTTTCAAAACTTGCTACTCTTTAAAGGTTAAAGTCTAGGACTATACCGTACAGGTTAAAGTTCCTAGCTACACCGACTTTACTTAAAATACTATTTCACACTTTCACGGTATAGATCGACGAAAACACCCACACACATACAAGCACAGAACTACGTACGGCCTGATTCTCGAGTCGAGATACGTATGCAACCCATACTTGGGTGCGGCCATAACCTATCTTTTTCACCTATCTCGTGTCGAGGTATGCATATTTAAGACATTTTATTTTCTCATATCCCGTGTGAAGATACTTATACAACCCTTATTAGGGTACGACCGTAATTTTTCCCTTCTCTTGTTTAAAAGAAAGAAAGAAAGAAAGAAAACTCATTTCCTTTAGAAATAAAATGCCTCCATAAAAATTAATACAATCGGCAACCGTATGTCACGGATGTTCGAGGGTGCCTAATACCTTCCCTCGACATAATCGAGTCCCCGAACCCATCTCAAGAACTCTGGTTTTCGCATGACTATCAGGAGTCACACTTTTAAAGGGCCTTACTTTTTTCAATTTTATTTTTTTTTTAAGTCAAAGATGATCGCGTCGACTGTCTTTGTAGGGGTCCTAACTCCCGAAACATGTTAGGTGGCAACTATGAAATCTTACTTGGTCCTACTCCCACTTTTACACGTTTTCACACCATCTTTCACACTCCATATCGACGTAAACAGTCGTGATCCTCGAAGGGACCGCCCCCCATTCTTTGGGGCGGGCGCGACAACAACAATTTCCTAGTTACAGTGGCATTGATCTTAATTCTCCTACTATTACCAATGTCAATAATGTGCAGGGGCGGAGCCAGGATTGTTGGTCAAGGGGCTCAAAATCAGGCTGCAACGTATTTTTTTTTTTTTTTTTTTTTGTTAAATTTTCAAGTCCAATGCGTAGATCTCAAGGAAATACATGAAATGCAAAATAATAATAATAATAATAATAATAATAATAATAATCATCCAATAATGCGAGAAAATGAGAAAATTATGGTTATTTTCGTTAATATTATCAGATAATACTGTTTATTTTGACAGATAAAATTGAATAACGAGGTTCCAAATAAAAAAACTTAATACAATTTTCAAGTCCGATGCGTAGATCTCGACCATGTATCTCTCCCCCCCCCCCCCCCCCCCCCCCCCCCCCAAAAAAAAAAAAAAAAAAAACACCCAAAAAACTAAAAAAAAGAAGAAGAGTAAGTTGTAGTGGTTTAAAGTTGACAGATAATATTAAGTTAGCCATGCTTGTGTTAGAAAAACTTCTAGCGATGGACTTTTCGCTAAATAACAAAAGTGGCAAGTGGCTTTTAAAAAACCTGTCAAATCATGTGAGTTTTTGGATAATCCACCTAATATTAAAGGATGTATCACCAAATTTGCCTTGAATATATTACTCCATCCATTATTATTGTCTCTCTATCTCTCTCTCTCACTCTCTCTCGCTGCCACCGACATGCGGCACCCCAACCCACATACCTCTCACCACCACCTACATGCCGAGTAATGCTACAAACACAATACATTGCACAATACAAAGCACAACAAGGCTTTAAGTGCCTAGTATCCTGTGCTGTTTGAATTTTTCACACTTTTCTATGCACCACTTACACAGCACAGGGTACATGCATTTAAAACCCTGTTGTGCTTTGTGTTGTGCAATGTGTTGTGTCTGTAGCATTACTCCCTACATGCCCGACCCTTGAGAGAGAGAGAGAGAGAGAGAGAGAGAGAGAGAAGTGGGCACTGACAAGAGGCGAATCATTTTCCAAGAGGAAAACAAGAAAACCCTAGAGATTGGGGTTTTTTTCTCGGGAAACTCCAAGAAGAGGCAAAACAGATTCTACATATTCCTTTGGTTTCAGACGTTTTGACTTCGTCTTCAAACCAGCTGTACGCAAACAAATTTCGAATCTACAAAATAAATAAGAAATATGCAAGCACAAATATTAACTTTATTAATCAATTGAAAATGGGTACAGTCTGTGGATATTCTTTTATAAGAAAAGAAATTATCCTCTAATTCGATCTGCTTCGAGTATTCCGCTTCAAGTGATGAAAAGCTTGGTCTTGAATGGAATTTGGCGATTCTGTGAGCTTGTTGAACCACCAAAAGTTGTAGAAAAATCCTTCACAAATTTAGTATGTAAAGAATAATTCCTCTAGCTTGTGAGTACTTTGGTGAAGAATGGCTCGAGTCTGATGCACTTGTTGTTCTTCGACGGTGTACTTGACTTGAGTTTTTTTTATTTGAGAGAGTTTGAGAGAACTTTGGGCAGATCTTTGCTTCTTAATTTTCTCCCTTTTCTTTTCCAACTAGTTGTAACCCCATGCATTGCACGGGGTAGTTTTTTTTGGTCAAAATGCACCGGATACTTGAGAAAATGATTAAAAAACATGATTGGAGATAATTAATACTGATACAAAAAGAGTTAAAGCTCCTCATGCCTTTTCTTTTTTCTTTTTTTGGTTGAACCTCTTTTATTTTGCCAGAATAACGAAATTAGTTGATAGGAATAGTATGAACCATATTTTCATTACATAACTCAACATATATTATATGTCCACAACATCTCGATGCATCAACTTGATTTATACAAATAAAAAATTAATTTTTTTAAGAGTAATGCTATGTTTCCAAAATTTCCATCCCAAATGATGTGATAGTAGGTCACTGTGGGGTCAGTTCAACATCCTCCACTCAAAATTCAGTGGTCCCACAATGTTCTCATTGCCATGTCATTTGGGATGGAAATTTGGGAAGCATAGCATTACTCTTTTTTTTTTAAACATCAATAAGTTGATTATATTAAGTAAAGTCTCAAAGGCCAAGCAAGTTACAACATAAATCCAATGAATAATGCTTGAGGCACCAAAGGACACAAAGAACTTCCACAAAATGAGTGGAAAGTCTATGTGGCACACTGGGACCCACCAGCAATTAATGGAAATAATGGTTAATTGTTGGCGGGTCTCAGTGTGCCACATAGACTTTTCACTCATTTTGTGGAAGTTCTTTGTGTCCTTTGGTGCCCCAAGCATTATTGAAATCCAATACACCTTTTACACAGAACAAAAGGCATGCCACCTCCAAACAAAAGAACTTGGGCAAAAATCCAATTATCCTGTGGGCACACAGATAGCATCGGACCAAATCCAAACAAAAGAATCACTGAAAAAGAAAGTAGTCAATTAAATGACTAAAGCAAACCCACAAATTACATCAAAACAAAAAATAGAAATATCAAATTACCTCAAGCCAAAGAAGTCTAAAAGCAACCATAAAATTATAAAATACAATGTTTAGTTATAGAAGCACGAATGTTACAAAATATTGTACCTAAGATAATAAAACGTTGTACCACAATTTGGTCATATGAAATACAATTTGATTCCCTCAGTGACGAAGTGTCTATATATCCATAAAAAAGGTGATGTGAAAAATAAAATAAAACAATAAAAAAGAATGAACACAAAAATTTTATGATTACTGTGAAAACAATGCATATCCTATCATATTGTAGACATTCCATTACAGTGGGAAAAAAAAAAGGTAGGGAAAAGATGAGGGGTATAAGGGTGTGAATTGGACAAACCAATACACGAATTTAATGTTCTTGTCCTTTTTTATTGTGTTAAATATTATTACAGGCGAAAGCAATATGGAATAGAATTTTTTTTAATAACACAATTAATCGTTGCAGTATGGTTAGAAAAATAAAATAATGAATTTACATAACATATGTCATTTCATATATTCACACAAAATATGTTGTACTGCAGTCTAAAACTAATATGCATATGCCATTTCATATATTCCTTATTGCGTTAATGACACAATTAATGCAAGCCTTTTTTTTGTCAACCATACATATGTGATTGTTAATTTTCTCAAATTAGAATTTATATTTAATAAATTTGACCACACTTGTGGGCGAAGATTAGTTTGAACAATATATATCGTATATATTATTTGTGAACGAAAAATAAAAATTCACACAAAATGCCACATGGAAGAAGCAAATGCAATATTTTAGAATGTTAGTTAGACTAAAGCAACGAACATGCATCTATGAAAATCAAATTAAACATGAATGAACAATGTGAAAGTCACATACAAAAAATGAACAATATAGGCAATAGAATAAAGTATGACTAACAGTTCATATGCATCAAAACCAAGAAATAATAAACAAAAGATCTAGAGGAATTAACTCCGAACCTCTGAAATTAAGGTGTTGACTATGCTGCTAATGACATTTCAATTTATTTGATTATAGAGTATGTTATGCAGATTTCAAATCCGAGTTTGATTCTAACGACGGAGTTATTTAAATTAGCTTTTACACGATCGACCAAATGCGAAAATAGCAGTAACTATTAGAATTTGACCTTTTACTCTGTTGAAATAGTTCGTTCTATGTATCTTTTTTCTCTCTTCTAAAACAACTCAAAAAATAAGAAATAAAAATGTTAACTACCAAGTCTGTTAATTGAGTCGTCCAATCAAGTCTTGAAATTATACATGTAAAGAATAGATAACACAAACTGCAATTAGTAGAACAAATAAAATTAAAGGTTAGTAATGATCGATGTATGAAAAAGATATAACATTTTCTTGAAGCATATAGTATATTAACTTACAAAATAAAAAACTAACCTATTCGATGTAGTGAAACCGTGCTTGCATAGGGTTAGCTAATTTGAAAAAAGTTATATATCTAAAATAATGTAATATCTCAATTAACATGCAATACAACAAAATTTAAAAAAGAAAAAAAAGAAAAAAAAGTAGGTACGTAGTTGTGTTGGTAAAAAACACATTCTTTCTTGAAAAATTATAAATTGAATAATCAAAGTCATTAAAAAATGAACTTATAAAAATTCAATTTGATTGGAGATCGATATTGATAAGAAACCCAAGTTACTAATAAAAATCCATAGATTCTTAGACATATGTTATAAATGTGATTAATCAATTTATTAGTTTATTGCATTAATTTTATTAGGAGCAATAAAGCATTTGATTGTATTTTATTAGTTGACCAATATAATATGTAATAAATGAGTATTGTGCAAATTGGATATACATATATAATTAGAAATTCAGGAAAAATAACACGTGACAGCATCTAATTTCATATATATATATAGAGTAGATTAGATTAGATGAGCTTCTATTTATTGGCTACATGAAGGACTTGATTGCAATTTCAAAGATTTGGAATCTTTGACTCATTTTAGGAGATAACTTTGCCTTTTAAATGTAAAATAATTTGTATTTTACACTTGTAAGGCCATATGACTTCAATTTTATTATTTTGACACGTGTCAATGTAGAATCCATCTTTGGTGTAAATTTTGACTTTGACCAATCAAAAGAATTTGGATCATTTTGTTTAATCATGCGGTAACTAGACAATCATAAAATTATGATGTCTACACCAACTCTTTACACTCATGCTGCAAAATATTTGATGCTTCTTCTCTCTGATCAACGGTGTGGGTGAAATTTCCTTTTAATCAACTATTTATTTATTTATTTATTGTAGCTATTCTATCACAACATTTAATGTACCAAATGAATTATCTAAATAGATTTCTCTACCTCTCTGTAGATTCTCTGCAACTTTATGTCTTTCTTCTTTCTTCTTCTTCTTCTTCAGGTGGTGATGAAGAATGGAGGAACAACTTATCACAGAGAGAGAGAGAGAGAGAGAGAGAGAGAGAGAGGCATGCACTATGAGGAAATGAAAAACAGGTTCAGTATTAAATATCTGTGGACCACACCATTATTAATTAAACGCCTTTGGATTTTATATTACATACGTTAACCCCCTTTATACCATGAAGGTGATGAAGAAGAATACTTTCCTAAATGAATTGCGCCTAATAATTGATATATTGGCCAGGGAGCTAAGGAATATCATTTCTAATTGAGATCTATAAAGAGTGATGGATATATAGTTCCCTGGGACTCTTTAATCTGTTCTCTTAATTTTTGTATTTTCTTATGTGTTTGTACCCTCATATATTTTTTTTTTATCACTAAACAAAGAAAAGATTTTATTCAGAATTGACCAAGCGAGAACCATCAAGATTCAAAAAACGTTGGATGTTGGAAGGGACCTCCTCCATCCACACAAGGAAAGAACGACTAACAGAAGCAGATTTAGCAAGCTCATGGGCAACACAGTTGCCTTTACGTTTAACATGCACGCCGGGGGGACAATCTAATGCGTTGAGAAGAACCTTTGCCACAACTAGAATGTGTCTATGGGAAGTCAAGGAGTCTTCATCGCAGTTAAGGGCCTGGACAAGGGACAGAGAATCCGATTCCATAATGAATTTGGAGAAACCTGCCTCATGGGCCATCGATGCAGCTCTCCAAATGGCCATGCTCTCCGCCGTCAAAGCATCAAACTCCCCCCCCCCCCCCCGAATAAAATCAAAAAACGAGAACAAATAATGGCCAAGGTGGTCACGTAAAATACCTCCCACACCAATCGCACCGTCAGCAGCAAAAGTGGCACCATCAACATTTAGCTTCAACAGACCAACATGGGGTGGTGTCCATCTCACGTGTTGTCGTTGTTCCCCCCTACTCACCAGAGTCTGTGGATAATCACTATGGTTCGCACTGTCAAACTCGTCCAGCAAAGCAAGAATTGATCCTACGGTACAAGAAACCTCCCTTCGAACACCCTCTATTAAAAATTTATTTCTATCAAACCAAATCATCCACGCCCCAATCAAGAGCCGTTTCACCGTTGCACGGTTACCCTCCAGCAGAATCGATGCCAACCAATCCAAGAACATAAGTCGAAGCCCCTTATGAACAAAAGCTTCAGGGAATAGGCCCAACCAAACTTTAGTCGCCCTTGCACACCCCACCAAAGCATGAGTGGTTGTTTCCTTGTCAAAACCACACGAAACACAAAAACCCCGCTCTACAATCTTTTTTCTCTCAAGCACCTCACGACATGGTAGGAAGTTACGACAGGCATGCCATGCAAAATGACGGATCTTATTTGGGACCTCCGCCCTCCAAAGTAAAGACCACGGAAAACAACCGGAGTCCGGTGAAGAAGAACTAGTAGCCTCACCATTACGGCTCCACCTTCTGGCAGCATGATAAGCGGAACGGACCGAGAAAGAGCCGTTAGTCGTCCAATGCCACACCAGCTTATCCTCGCAACTCGAGCTGGCTAGCGGAATGTTCAAGATAGTTTCTATATCTTCGGGCCAAAAAAAGTCCCTCAAAACCTCTTCCTTCCACGTGCCTGATGAGTAGTCAATTATGAGAGTGGACACAAAGGAGCTGCGAGTTTGATCAGTCAGAGGGGTGACAGGCTTAAAAGTGATGGGTCTAGGGAGCCACGGATCCAGGCCCATCCTTACCTTAGTGCCATTCCCAATTCTCCATCTCGCACTGAGCCGAAACATTTTCAATGAACCCCAAACACTTCTCCACGTAAACGATGGGTAAGACCCCAATTTTGCCTCAAGAACATGCCCATCTGGGAAATATCTCACCTTAAAAACTCTGTAACATAATGAAGTGGTGTTATGTGCGAGCCGCCAAATCTGTTTAGCCAATAAAGCGATGTTAAAATTTTCCAAATCTCTGAACCCCACCCCACCCCACCTTCACTCTTCGAATTGCACAAAAAATCCCATCTAGCCCAGTGTATTTTCCTTTTTTCACCTTGTTGACCCCACCAAAAACGAGCCAGCACTCTTTCCATATCCAAATAAAATCCCACCGGGAGTTTAAAGCAGGACATTGCATAGGTGGGAATGGATTGTGCAACGGCTTTTATGAGCACTTCCCTTCCTCCCCGAGATAAAAGTTTTTCCTTCCACCCCTTGATCTTGTTGAGAACACGGTCATGGATTGAGGCAAAAATTTGCTTCTTATTACGGCCCACTAATGAGGGAAGGCCCAGGTACTTCTCATGCCGTACAATATTATTGACTCCCAACAGGAGTTGAATTTCCCGAATCTCAACATCGCTGGAATTTGGGCTAAAGAAAACACCTGATTTGTGTACATTTATTTTTTGACCCGAGGCTGCTTCATACTATTGCAAGATCGACAATAAAGCACAACACTCATTTCTAGTCGCCCTACAGAAAATAAGACTGTCATCTGCAAAAAAGAGATGTGAAACTGAGGGCCCGTTTCTACTCATGGGGACTCTCTTGAAGAGATTAGAATTGTTAGCTTCAGAGATAGCCACAGATAAAGCTTCGGCACAGAGGATAAAAAGATAAGGTGAAAGTGGGTCACCCTGCCGAATACCACGTGACGGGGTGATGATAGGAGTAGGCTGCCCATTAATCAAAATCGAGTAAGACACTGTTTCAACACATTTCATCAACAAAGAAACCCACTTCGTGGCAAAACCCAATTTGCACAACATGCTCTGAAGAAAATGCCATTCCATTCGATCATATGCTTTGCTATGTCAAGTTTAAACGCCATGAAACTATCATTTCCTCTAGTTCTAGATTTTAGGTTGTGCATAACTTCAAAGGCGACAAGAACATTGTCCGTAATCAATCTACCAGGAACAAAAGCACTTTGAGTTTCAGAAATAATATTTGGGAGAAAAAGTTTCATCCGATTTGCCAAAACTTTTGAGATAATTTTGTAAAGTACGTTGCACAAACTAATGGGCCGATAATCCGAGACCGTCCTGGGATTCTTGCACTTCGGAATGAGAACCACATGAGTCATGTTAAGGTTAGTGGATAGAGATTCATTCATAAAAAAATCCCTAACCGTGTGCACAACATACGGGCCCACAACATCCCAAAATGATTGAAAAAAGAGAGGAGGCATACCATCCGGACCGGGTGCTTTGTTAGGATGCATTTGGAAAGCCGCAGTTTTGACCTCCTCCGGGGTAATGTCTCGAAGCAATTGACGATTCATAGCCTCCGTCACCCTCCTCTGAACTGGTGCAATGAACTCCTCCGTCCCATGCGACACTTGAGCAGTAAATATGTCCATGAAATAGTCCACCACAATCCCTTCGACTGTCTCTCTTCAGTACACCACTGAGCTCCGCTATCCTCGAGGCCCGAAATCAAATTCCTTTTAAATCTTTGTGATGCCTTTTTATGAAAAAAAAGCCGTATTCTTGTCTTCGTGGTTAAGCCAACAAACACATGAACGCTGACGCCACATGATTTCTTCACTCTCAAGCAACTCATTGATCTCTGCTTTCAAAATTCTCTCTCTCCCCCGCCGATCTGCAGGACCATAACCCATCTAAATGCGTCGAAGCTCCTCAGATTTTGCACGTATATTCCGTTGAACATTTCCAAACGTGCGTCGGTTCCAATGAGCCAGAGCCTCACCACAATGCTTGATTTTGCTCTCAATATCATTCGACTGCATTCCCGTAGTCCACACTTCACCGACAATCCTTCCGCACTCCTCGTGATGTAACCACATCTCCTCAAAACAAAAACGGCGCATTGGGGCTCTCAACCTAACCGTCTGATTACACTTCCATTTCAACAAAATTGGACAATGGTCAGACACTGAAGCTACAAGATGAAAGACTTTTGTAGACGGAAAAAAAGTAGTCCAAATCCCCACTGCCACGAACCGGTCAAGCCTCTCCCGAATGTACACCTCTGAGTCTAGGCCCCTTTCCCAAGTACACATGGAACCATGGAAATGCAAATTGCTTAGCTCACAATACTCTAACGTGTCCCGAAAGTGATCCATTAATCGCCTCTCATGTTCATGACCTCCCTTCTTTTCCCAACTAGCAAGAATTTCATTGAAATCGCCACCAACCACCCAAGGGAGATGAGATTTTGTTTTGAGTTGTCGAAGCAGTTCCCACGTTTGGTATCGTTTCTCCATTTCTGGATGACCATAGAAACCCGTTTGCCTCCACTTAATATTACCCTCATATCCCATCACCTCAGCATCAATATGATATATGGAGTAACTCAGAAGATCCACTGCAACCTCAGCTTTCCAACACATAGCTAATCCCCCGCTGCTACCAACTGCACCAACCGCGATACACCCATCAAAACCCAATTGCTGACTCAGTTGCGCCATCCTAATCATACTAAGTTTGGTTTCCATCAAGAACACCATTGTGGGGACTTTCGTCTGCACCAGTTGGCGCAACACACGAACTGCACGTGGGTTCCCAAGCCCACGGCAGTTCCAACACAACCAACTCATAATGCTAGGCGGTGCTGCACAATAGCGACCGCCTCTGACTCGTCATTCGTAACATAAGTTTTTACCTTCTTTGGAATCGAACCATCCATAGCTGTATCCAAGTTTTCAATAATCCCCCCTTTTCCACCAACATCCATATTTGCATATATCTGAATCGTCCACAGTGTTATGTTTTGAATTATTGCGACTAACTCTCTTCCACGTTTGCTTCCCACTTCCAGACAGCATGTGTCCCTTCTTCTCCTTTGTTTGCACATCTATGACTATAGCCTTTCCATTACCCTCAACCTTATCAATCACAGCTACCTGTTCCACTTCCCTTGCAGTATTACTCAGTGTCTCCATATCTGAACCCTGCATTTGTGAGCAAACCACCACAGAAAATAGATTGCCCTCCTCGGTCCTTTCTGCAGGAGCACTTATCTCTGCCACCGCTAGATCAGGACTCGTATTAGTACAATCCGGATCTACCGTATTCCCTTTTTCCCTTTGACCCGCCTTCTTGGTGCTGTCATCACCCTTCTCAGTCGGGGGATGTGTTTGGCTCAATTTTTTCATTATATTTAGTTTGTTATTGCTGCTTTGGTTATGCTTGCTTTAATTTTAATACGAGTATGATGCTTTTCAAAGTGGGGCCGGGATGTTTTTCATGGAGCAGTTGGTCTTTCTTCAATCAATTAGCTAGAGAGACTTGGCGCTGAGTCAGCTGACTTATGTTTTCTAGCTTTTAATTGCTTTGGTTTATGTTTTCTTTTGCTCTTACTTTAAGGTGGGATCTTTGCCAATGCCTTTTGATTTGTTACCAACTTACCGTGCATGGTCTGGTCTGGGCGGGTAGTGAGGAGTTATTTCTTGCCGCCGTCTGCATATGCAATTTTTGATTTATTGTCTTAGTGAAATGTTCTTCTATTTAGGCATGCAGCTGGGACAATACGTTGGTTTGTGTTTTTGTGAGGGGTGACTTCCTATTGTACTCTGGGGTGTTGTCCCTGTATCTAATGAAATTTAGGTTTTTGTTCAAGAAAAAGGAATTGAAAGAAAAGGATGTCTCGATCGATATATACTCTCTCTCTCTCTCTCTCTCTCTCTGACACTAGCTAGACAACTACTTGAAGTTATTGATAATTTTTTCTTGGTTATATTGTATCCTTGCCTATTTGATCTGAAGCTGGCGGGTATGAAATCTTTTAGAAAATTAATGCTTAATTTGTTTGGTTCATGGAGAGAGAGGGAAATAAAAGAGAAGGAAAAGTATTCCCATATAATAGTAGAAAATTTAAAAAAATTTCAACTATTATTGTAAGACATAACAAAATTAGAAAGAAAAGCTACTCATAAAAGTCAGAATTTTGATATATCTATAATCTATATCTATAATATATATATAAATATACCAATAATCATAAGTGTTTTTACACTTTTTATCAATCGGTGCACTTTCACTTAAATGATTTTCTTAGAGTATATATTAATTTATAATAACCCTTTTTTTTGGTATGCTACTTTTTTGTGGTACGTCTATAAGAGTCCAAATGAACACACTTTCTATGGTTTTACAACTACAAAAATTTCTATTGTAATACAAATATTATGGGTTATTTTTTCTCCATGGCCGGTTTCAAAAGAGTTGCACTTACATTCCTTATTAGAATTGTATACACTTCTATGAGCGCATTCCTCTTTTTTTTTAAAATTTTTTTTTTACTCTATGAGTACATTCCTTTTTTTTTAATTACTCTATGAGTACATTCCTAATAAGAACTATATACAAACATAGCCCATCCACTTAATAACTACAAGATTTCTATTGTTTTACATCTATTATTTGTACGGTTCACATGTATTAAGCAATGGAGCCATAACTGGCTTGGACTAATTGTTGTTACAAAGTTTTGCAATTATAGTAGGACTCACAAGTGCTAATGGTTATCTTTATACCCCAATTTCTATTATTTTCTAAAGTTTATGGTAGGAGTAGCTCTAATTGCTTACGCCTTATAGTTTATCTTCACCAAACTTATGAGTAGTACTTTCTATTGGGCTAGACAAGTCCAAAGTCCGTTTGTTCTGGTCGCTAAATTATGGGCTTAGCTTATATGGTAGCTAGCCGAGTTAAGTTTGGATAAAATTTCAACCCTGAATTGATTTTTAGACCGAGCTCGGGCTTTTATAAGCTCGGCTCAAAGCCCACTTTACACTTTGAGCTGAGCTCGGGCTCGATATTGAGTTATCAAATGGGCTAAACTCAAGCTCGAGACTTTATATATAAATTTATTCGGGCCAAGTTCAAGCTCTCCTAGGACGGACTCAGTTCGGTCCAATTGACATGTTTACTTACGAGTATTAATTGTTGGAATTATTGAGTTTCCTCTTATTTGGGTATTGGGCTTTTTATTTCAAAAATGCAAACAAAGTCATTTACATTGATGTGACTAGTATCTTGTATTAAAAATATAGCCGTTGGAGGTTATTAAATCTACTAACTCCAATATTAAAAATATGGCCATTGGAGGTTATTAAATGTATTAATTCATGTATTAAAAATATGGCTGTTGGAGGCTATTAAATCTGTTTTAATAAAATAACCGTTGGGCAGTTTGTTTTATAAAAATAGTATTCTCTCTTTCCATTTTACACACAGAAATATTTTATGTTCTCATTTTTCCTCTCTATTTTTCTGGTTCTTCAAAGTTTTGCAAAATTCTTTATGATGTTTGGAGCTATTCTGAGCGCTCACATAATCTTCCAATTCGTGTGCACGTTTGGAAGATTTGATTGCTGAATCTTGGAGAACATAGCGCTGAGACCTTCTGCATCGAGTCACTGACTCCGAGGGGCGGAATTGTTCTTAAGGACAGTGCAAACTGTTGCACGCCTCAATCAGTATCATAGCCGTATCCTTCCAATTTTCCAACATTAATTATTTTGTTTTCTAAAGTTGCAAGTTTAAGTAGTCATATTAATGATAACTATTCTTTTTGAACTTAAAAACAACTCCAAAATTAATTTTGCCTTTGAACTTAAGTATTCTATATCAATTAAATCACTCTTACCTATTAAGACGATATTTGATTTTGTTTCATTTAATTTCGTTTCTCTAAAGCTATATATTCTCTCTTGGCTACGTACTCTATTGATTCTACTCCTTTTGATTTAGCTTCATAATCTCATTAGAGATTTTTTTGGGTACAAATTTAGGGTGCATTTGATACAAATAAAAATTAAGTTTTAAGTATGAAAATTTAAGCTACTGAATTTTCAACACTGAAAATAATGTTTCAAGTACTGAAAATACTAATTTAGTGATTATTTTTAGTAGAAAATTTTTACTTTAAGCTTCAGTAGGTTTTTGGCAAATTTTGCAGTTAAGTGGTATGTTATCAAACGCACCGTAAACGAATAAGTGCTGAAAATATTCATTTTCAACACTTAATTAATTGGGCTATAAAATACACCTAGCTTGGAAAACAAGATTAGATCTAAATCATTGATATTAATCTTGAACCCATCTTTATTTTATTTTTTTAATTATCAAACTGTGGTCCTTTTCAATTCTATTAATAATTGCTTTGCTCCAATCTCCTATCGTACGGTAAAAGTTGAATTTCAGGATAATAATATCTCACATTACTACTAGAACTAGATGATTGCATTAATAGTTTTGGTGCAATTGTTTTTTTTTTTTTTGGTTAATTACGGTGCAAAATATACTTCTAAAGATTACTTCAAGGATTTTTTTGTTCCTTTTCAAAATGAGTAATGCTAGGCAGACTTTGAAATTCACACTGAATTTGACACCCAGCTTTAAATGCATGTATCATGTGCTGTGTAAGTGGTGCACAGAAAAGTTTAAAAATTTCACACAGCACAAGGTACATGTATTTAAAACATAAAATGTCAAATTTAGTATGAATTTCAAAGCGTGCCTAGCATTACTCTTTCAAAATTGATGCGAGGGTCAAGACAACAACCCCTAAGATGATAGCAAATTAGAACAAACCTTTCCAATATATTCTTTTGACTGTAGCAAAGTATTCTAATAGTAATAGGTGCCATTTATCTAAACATACAATTACTACTAAATGTTGGGAGTTGTCTATGTAAACAAGGATAAACTTATGGAGAGGTAAAAGTCATGTGCTCATTAGATTATACTTTTTTTATTTGAGTAATGATTGGTGCACATAAAAATTTGGGCCGTTAATTTTGGTGGGTTCCATGTATGCAGGCACGGGCTCCACCGAAATGAATGGCCCAGGTCTTTATGTGTACACTTTATGTGCATATTTTATGTACACATAGCATTACCCTTTTTATTTTAATGTTTTTGAACTTCTCATTAGACTAATTTGAAGTTACTTTTAAATTCATATAGGAAACTAGCATTGTAGCCTTTGCAAATGCATGGTATGATTTTTTGAAGATTTCAAAATTTTGAAATAATATTTAATTATATGTAGTAACTTTAAAAACATAAAAATAATATTAGTGAATACATGTGTTTTTAAACTAAATTGTGATTAGTGTGGTTGATGGGAGAGGATTTAAAGTGAACTGGGCTGAGTGAAGTTACCCAGTGAACTGGATTTTAAGTCTAAAAGAACCCGTGAGTCATATATTAAGGCGCGCGGCCCGTCTACGAATTCTTTTATGCTTAAAATCAGTTCACTAGATAAGTTCACACAACCCTGTTCACTTTAGATCCTCTCACAATGATTGATTACATATAAACATGTAAATAGTGGTTGTTTCTCTTAGGGAATTGAACTCCAAAAAAGGCAAACTAAGGATGTGATTTAACAACTCACTGATCATGACTATTCTTCTTTCAATAGCAGAGTGATAATGACTATTCAATAGGTAAATAAATTGGCAAGATTATACTTTTTTTAATTTAT
This sequence comes from Hydrangea macrophylla, assembly GCA_033977485.1. NCBI lineage: Eukaryota > Viridiplantae > Streptophyta > Magnoliopsida > Cornales > Hydrangeaceae > Hydrangea > Hydrangea macrophylla. The sequence continues at coordinate 110,012,581 of CM066984.1, read as the reverse complement.
CCTGAGATCATTTCAAGTAATACTAGATGGAAAATTTTCGTTTGAATAGTTACTGATTTAAATTAATTATAATTGCTAACTTGGTAATAAATAATCCTAACACTTGTAGTTTAAAGTCATTCTTCATTCTAAGCAAACACTATATCTTCCAAAACTAAAGGAAGTTTCAAATATTGAATTTAAAAAAAGGGGTAATTATCAACAGATCCCCTGAGGTTTAATCTAATCACACTTGGACCCTCTCACATTTCAGGAATAGCACCTACACCCCTAAGGTTTGAAGCGTGTATCACCTAGACCCCCTCTGTCAATTCTCCGTTAAAAAAGTGACGGCCGGACTGACATAAATAAATACAAAACATTCCCCTAAAAGTTTGGTCCTTGTGTCATTTTAGTCTCTGTAGTTTTAATTGGGTCAATTTGGTCCATACAAGCAATTGATCAAAATGTCCCATTGGAAGATTGGTGGTGTTCCATTTTTGCCCTTAAAAAGTGTGACAATGCATAGTATGTGAGTAAATTCTGACAATTTTACTCACAGAATTGAACATTTAGAACAAATTCTTCAATTTAAAACTTCAGGGCTCAAATTGGCCCAATTGAAACTACAAGGACTAAAATGATACAAGGACCAAACTTTTAGAGATATTTTTTGTATTTATTTATGTCAGTCCGTCACTTTTTTTTACGGTGAATTGATAGGTGATACGCGCTTCAAACCTCAGGGGGCCGATGTATGTGATATTACTGAAATGTGAGGGGGTCTAAGTGTGATTAGAGCAAACCTCAAAAGGCCTAGGTGATATTTACCCTTAAAAAAACAACCAAGGAGGCGAAATTACAAAGTTGAGACTATAAGGAGACATATCAATATACTGCATTGATTAACAAAATGATCTTTATTTGTATGCCATAGTGTAGCTAGGTTTCGAATCATGAGAAATAATTAATTAATTTATATTGTAAAGTATGCTTTATATCTAGCCACAAATTTTTTTTTAACCAAACACCGACCCTTCTAAACGAGGCTATTAATGAACCGTGGTCGCATCGTAAATTTTGGATTCTCCCACATAACATTTCCGCGATAAGTTTTTATTTTCTCACTGGGTGGGTGCAAGGTTCAACTTTGTGACCTCCATCTAACCACAATCTTAATAGTTGTATGCACCCTCCCTATCTTCAACATTAATATAATGACTTTTATATAATAATAATAATAATAATAATAATAATAATAATAATAATTTAGCTGATATACATAACTGATCGATCTTATAGTAAGTAACTAATGTGATTACAGTACTATCTACACTATTGTTTACTAATTACGTAAGTAACAATATTAAATATAAAACATTAGAATAGACTACAGGGGAAGAAAAAAAAAAACATAGCTTTTAAAATGGATAGTAAATATTTTTTTTATTGGAGAAAAATTAACAATTTAACTAAAAAGCATGACAATGTAAAATTTTAATTTTGTTGCTCTTTTATTAGCGAGTTTATGATAGTATGAATCAATTTTACAATAAATCAGATGCAGTAAGTTTATGTTTCACCTAATTGTCTGCTCCGTGATATGTAAAATTACATGACAGAACTAAGCTCATCAAGTTTTTAGAAATTTTTTATTTTTTTTGTTCAATGGAAATTTTTTCAGATAGACTTGGTTATTAAAAATAAAGTAAAATTACAAAACAATTGTATATTTTTTACTATGGTTACGTAACTAAGTGAATATCACACTAGAAGTAGTCTTATATATGGATGTGGTTTGCCGACTTATCATAATCATTTGATAGACAAACTAGCAAGATCAACATATTTTATTTTCTTTTAAGATGATTATTTCACATAAGGTTCACATCAATTTAAATGTATCATTTTATTGTACAATGTTTCCTCTCTCACACCTTTCTATAAAGGAATTTAATTAGTTTAGATATCTATATATTTTACTAGATCATGTTGATTGAAAAAATTAAAAGTGAAAATAGTCTATAATAAGTTATAGACTTATTATAGCTAGCTTGATTATGATCGATTTGCAACTTCTAATCAAATTGTATGAAATAGTTTTGTTACTCAAACTTCACGGTAAATGACATCACATGGTCATAACAAGAAATAGATATGCATCATTAAGTGATGAACAAAGAAAATGGTACATTCAAAATATTAAAGATGTAAGAAAGAATTAATAAAATGACATGTGGTAAGAATTCAACAGGAATTATTATTGAACAAATAAACAAGTTGAATTTTTTTTTCAATAGTACTTAGAATTTTTTCCCCCCCATGAATTGATTTAATTCAATATGTGCTTCGTGTATCTTTGAAATGTTTGTAGCTGTATTAATTCTTCTGTAATTAATTTGAGTATTCTCTATATTTTTGGCTTAATGATCATAATTGGCTTTTAGATGGGCATCATTCACGTGCTATCAAACTAGTATATATATATATGTACATATATATATATACTAGTTTAAAAGCACGTGCAATGGTGTCCATCTAAAAACCAATTAGGAATATTAAGCCAAAAATTTAGAAAATACTTAAATTAGGTATAAAGAAGAAGAAGAAGAAGAAGTGCAAATGTAATATAGATACACAAAACACATACAACAATCAATTCAAAGGGAAAAAAATAGATGTTGTTGAATTATTCTTCTTATACCACTTGTTTATTTGTTCAATAATAATTTCTCCATGCTCCTACTTAATTGTTACCACATGTCCTCGCTATAATTCTTGCTTACATTTTTAATATTTTGATTATAATTTTTTCTTTGCTCATTATATTACTTAATAATGCCTATATATTTAGTGTATGACCATATATGTTATTTCATTCACCGTGAAGTTTGTGTATATAGTAATTTGGTGAACTACAAAATTATTTAATATGTTCTAATTAGAAATAAGTTACAAATCTATCATGATCTAGCTTCCTTATACATTTTTTATGTTAATCTGATTCCTACAAAAATGATTTAGGGATGCCTCTACATTCAAAAGAATCACATAAGAAAAAAAATATATTTATAATGCAAAAACTATTGTTACTGGAAAAAGATAAAAACATATATAATTAGATAAATAAAAAGTGAGATACACATCTTTCTTGTGAAAATTAAATAGGACACATGTTAGCATAGTAGTGGTAGGTAAGCAAGAGTAAGAAAAATGCAATCTATGTTAAATGGATAACCAAATCGTCAAATGGCTGAAATTGGCTCCTGAAATTTTTTGAATGCATATCTTACCTAGAATAGGTCTGACAGAAGTTAACTATATTATACTTGTATGGAATAAACAAAATTGTGAGTGATCAAGAAGAAAAAACCGTGAAGATTGTGTAGTAATTTGGTGTACTACAAAATTATTTAATATGTTCTAATTAGAAATAAATTACAAATCTATCATAATCTAGCTTAACATGTCAGCATAGTAGTGGTAGGTAAGCAAGAGTGAGAAAAATGCAATCTATGTTAAATGGATAACCAGATCGTCAAATGGCTGAAATTGACTCCTGAAATTTTTGAATGCATATCTAACCTAGAATAGGTCTGACAAAAGTTAACTATATTATTCTTGTATAGAATAAACAAAATTGTGAGTGATCAAGAAGAAGAAAAAAACAAACCAGGAGTCTTTTAAAAGAGTCATGTAAATACGAATTGATATCAGGAGTATAGTGAGAGTCCCATCATTTTTATAATAGATATTTACTATAACTATAAGATCAATGTATGTTACTAATCCATCATGGGAGTCCATAAAAAAGTTAGCAGTTACCACAACAAAAATGAGTTTTAGGGACAAAACGTGGCAGGGAAACTCAAAATTTCTCGCCAAAAGTAGAGTATATATTGGCGAGGAAACAATTTTTCATCGCTAAAAAGGCTGAAGAGCACACATATTTGGTGACAAGTTTTACTCTCACCTAAACTGCCAAAATTGGCGAGGAGACATTATTTTCCTCGCCCATAGTATTATATTTCGCGTGGAAACGGTTTGCTAAATGTATCTCAACTTTGTACAACACAAAAGCATGATATCCAAAAAAAGAGAACAAAAAATGAAAACTTTAATGGACGGACCCAAAAAAAATGGCATACGATAAAATAAAATAAAATAAAATAAAATAAAGTTATTAAAACTCTAAGAAAATCACTTAAGTAAAAGTGCACTGATTGATAAAAGTGTAAAAAAAAAAATTAAGGGCTTCGGTGCAGTACTTATATATAAAAAGATACTAAGAATTGATATTAGGAGTATACTTAAGTCCTAAAATTCTTTATAGACATTTGTTATAACTCTTTAAGAGATATATGTTACTAATCCACCATTCCATCAAGCAACTTAGAAATGTAATCCACCTTGGAGTCCAAAAAAGGGGTAATTACGCTAACACCCCTTCAACTATGACCTTTTTCAATTACCGCCTTAACTATAAAACTCAACAAATTGAGCCCCTCAACTATTATAACTTTTCACGAACACCCTTCTATTAGGATGCCGTAAAAAAATAAAAATAAAAATAAAAAAAATTCTTTTGTATCATGTTACCAATACATGATGTAAAAGTGTTAATAACATAACATTTTTGTCTCTTCTTTGAGTCGTTAGAAATTTTAGAATAAAATTGCTTTAAATTTGGTGTATAGCAAAGGGCCAACAAAGGACAATTTTGTCCAATATTTCTGATGACTCGAAGGAGGGATAAATGAATATCATGTTAATATTTTGTATCATATGTTGCTCACATGATAACAACAAATGTCCTTTTTTGGGACTAAATTTTAATGGAAGGGATTTTAGTGAAAAATGCAATAGTTGAAGGGAGTTAGTTTGTCAAGTTTTATAGTTTAGGGACATATTAAAGAGAGACTCATATTTGAGGGGGTGTCACTATAATCGTGAGTCCAATAAAAAAAAATTAGAAACCAATCATGAACTAAAGTGTAATTAACGACCTTTTTTTTTCGATCCGAACATGAGTTGTTTAGAATGTGTGGTATGTCATTAATGTAAAGGAGTAGTAAAATAATAGGGATTGTATATAACGTATATAATGTGATATATTCAAAGAAAAAAAAATGAAAAGTTAAGACTCATAGATAGACCCAAAAAAAGTGGTATACTAAAGTTATTAAAACTCTAAGAAAATCACTTAAGTAAAGATGCACCGATTGATAAAAGTGTAAAACACTTACGGACACCGGTGAACTTATATAGATAGATTATAGACAGATTATAGATTGTAAATATATATGTAAATATTTGTTGGTACAGTTTTTTTGAGGATGCTGATACTTATATGAACACGGAGATGCTAAACGACTACTAAATTTTTACACGTAATGTGGGTGTAATTTTTAGTCTGAATTTCCTCGTAAAAATAAAGTACTTGCATTATCGTCGCATATTATAAGAAATGTGCAGCCCGTGTTTGAATTTTACCCAAAACTATCGTTTACAAACATTCTCATTAAAATAGCTAGACCAAAATCGTCAATAATTAAGAAGCCATGTATGTTTGCAAGCAAATTGAAAAAAATAATACAGTAATAAAATTGTTAAGAGACTACATTATTCTACTATAGGAGAATTCTAATTAGAATATTTTGGGGCTTACAAGGCCACTATTTAGAGAGAGGAAGAAAACCAAAACGATGAAGAATTTAATATTTTCATGCAAGCTAAAGTATACGTAAACATTGATGATCTTTTTTTTTTTTTTTTTTGATACTAACATCGATGATCTAAATATTAATGAATCTGTCTTTCTTCCCACTAATGCTTGCAATGACTGGTAATCATGTCTTATGATATGTAGCAGTATAAATGCAACAAGAGCTACTGTAGGTTGAGAGACTTAACAATAAAGAAGATGGAGATCTCTATCTACCCTTAATAACCACAATACGGTAAAACACAACAAAAAAATAGTAGCATACCTCAAAACCACAAGGAAGATCATAGGTTGCTGGGAAAGTTATTGAAGAGATAATGTAGAGAAAATTAAAGGGAAAATTAAATTTCTGTCACCTGTTTGTGTGATAACTAAGAGCCAGTCAATTACGTTTTTATTTTATAAGGATATCTATTTTAAGTGTTGCTTGCTCCCGACACCGTTTGGTGAGATGCTCCCGACAAGTTTGGATGTGTGTTTTTTTTTTCCCACTTAAATAGATATCATTTTAAAATCAAAAAAGTAATTGACTGACTCTTAGTTATCCCACTAAAAAGTGACTGAAATTTAGTTATCCCATTAAAGGAATACATTACTTTTAGTTTATTACTTTAGAGTCCTACCATTGTAAGGATCTACTACTAATCAGTAGGAAAATGAGCCAAGAAAAGATAACGTGAAAAAAAAATAGTACAACATTTGTTGGCGTGAAAAAAAATAGTTAAGTAAAGTGCACCGATTGATAAAAGTGTAAAACACTTATGCCTATTGGTACATTTATATGTATTATAGATTATAGATATAGATATATTCCCATTTTATTGTCTTTTCGTTCCTATTTTCCTTGCGATTCCACTTAATAACCAAACAACAAAAAGCATACCTCATTGTTTTGTGTTTCTTTCATTGCTTCAATTTTCTGAGAAATCATGTGGTTCGTTTTTGTGGACAGCAATTATTGCTTGTTTATTTTTTTAAGCTATATATACATAGCTTATTTTGTAGGTAATTATATTTCGTTTCCTCTCATGTGATTATAGTTTGTTTATGCAGAAAGTTAATCATGGTAATTATACATAGCTTGTGTTTCTTGGCAATGACTTTTCAAAAAAAAAAAAAATGAAAGAAAGAAAGGGATATACTTCTATGGTAAGTATGCATAGTTGTTCGTCTGTTTAATTCATCGGTTGTTGAGGAAACGTTGTTCAAGTTTATGAATTCATCTTCTTCCCCCTTTGATTTCTCTCTGCACACGTAAGCAATTTACTTGGTCGCTAATGTAAAAGCCTGATCTCAAACCAAACGTGGTACTAAAAAACACATTGAGCTCATGTTCTGATCCAATATGTTCATCGATTCCAGGGTTGTGATGATGGCGATTGGTATTTAGTCTGAGAAAACATTGTTTACCACTTTGTTTGCTTTCATGAGTTTCACCTAGTAGTGTGATTCAATGGTGATGCAATTTGTGATATGGAAAATTAATATTTTTTTTTTTATACCAAAGGCCCCTATTTTTATTTTTATTTTTATTTTTATTTTTTTTGGTCATGGCCATGCCTACGGGCACTAGTAGTACATACATAGAATTGTATTGCTTACAGTGCTCAAAGAACCAAGTTGAAAAGCTAAACAATGAAAGAAAAAGTTAAGCCATTAGGCTCCATTTGGTATTTACATAAGGAAAACGGAAATGAAAGCAATGATGAGGATAGTCATTTCACTTGTGATTTTTCTACTCTTTTCCTCCGTGCTTAAAATATTATTTTATCAATAATGCTAGGCACACACTCTAAATTATATTTCAAACTACACTTTTGCTTTAAACACATGTACCCTGTGTTGTGTAAGTAGTGCACAAAAAAGTGTGAAAAATTCAAACAGCACAGAGTACATACATTTAACGCATATAGTATGATTTGGGATGTGTACCTAACACTTCTCTTATTTTATTTCAAAAAATTTCAAACAGGAGATGAGAAGTCAAGCAATAATACTAGGCACACACTCCAAATCACACCTCAAATCACACCCTTACTTTAAATATATGTACTCTGTGCTGTGTAAGTGGTGCACAGAAATGTGTGAAAAATTCAAACAGCACAGAGTACATGCATTTAAAGCATAGGGTGTGATTTGGGGTGTGATTTGGAATGTGTGCCTAGCACTACTCGAAGTCAAGGCACAAGACAAAAGGAAGGTGAACAAATTCGAACTTCTTAATCTATATCATTCGCAGTCCTCATTTCCTGGGGCGGATCTATATAAAGCCTCCCCTAAGTTTTAGAAAATTCTTTATATATTCTGTAAAAGAAAGTTATATTTAAGTTAAGCCCTCCTAAAAATTTAATTAAGTCTCTATTCTATTAGGCTTCGTTTGGCTGGCCGGATAATTCTGGCGGATATATAGGACATGATAAGGCATGATCAGATAGGATAGTAATTCTGTGTGATAAGTTGTTATGTTGTCCTGTGTTTGGAACGTGCCCAGATAAATATTCCAGATAATAACTAAATTATTATCCTGAAGGAAAAAAGAGATTTGAAAAAATAAATAAATAAAAAATAGGTCTGAAGGGAAAAAACTGGATCTTTAAAAAAAAAAGGAAAAAAATCTGAAAATGAAAAAAGTCTTTTTGTCCCAAGAAGTTATCTCAAACTTCTAATCTCACCTAATATTCCCCCTTCTATGGGTTAGAGTTATTGCGCTCTCCATGAGATAAAAACCAAGTTCAGAACTATTTTATCATATCTGGTGGCACTACCAAACGTCGGATAAAAGTTATATGCCTATTATCCTGACCACCAAAAAGGTTTAGGGGTTGTGTTATGGTAATTAAATTAGGGAATTCTCTCTATCTGAAGAAAAAAAAAATTTAAGGAACTTTCATTTTGTTGTAGGTAGTTTTACATTAACTTGTACATAATGCTCAGAACTCCCTAGACTTAAAGGAAATCATTGGATTCTCTAGAGTCTTTTAGAGACTTGTACATAATATTTATTATAAGTAAGGTGACCTTCTAGAAAGATTACTTTATTATGAGGTCCAAAACTTCTAAAATATTATCATGAGTTTCTATTCCATTGGATAATCGCCCCTTATATAAATCTTGGCCATTGATCGTACTAACTATTATTTATAAATAGGGTGGCCTTCATCAAAATTATTCAAGAATTATAAAGTTTCTCGAGAAAAAAAACTGTACTTCGAAGAATTATGCAGATTATTGATCGAGTAGCTAGTAAAAAAGTGCATATTTATGTGTTTTCTCCACTTCTCCGTATCTCTTTTATCGTCAAATATGAAAAGTCTACTTAAGTACTGTAATACGTAAAAGATAGCCCCCTTGGGCCAAATTCCTGGATCCGACCCCTACTCATTTCCCTACTAATTTTCTTATAATCAAACTATAAAAAGCGTCTTCCTTGCATAAACCCATGAACTAAAAAGAGCCTAAAGGGCCTTTACAAAAACAGTATAGTTTTAGACAAAAAAAAAATGATCTCAACGTTGAAACATAACAGCTGTAAAAACTGACTCCTAGCTATAGGGGCTGACAAGAATTATTTCAATGAATAATGTGCAATATAGATGTTTGCGCTAATCAAAGAGTAAGAGAAGTTCCAATTTGCTACTATATGAACATTTCTACACCTCTCTTCAATCTCTCACCATAGAATAGTGAAAACTTATGTTCTAGATGGTCCAAAGAAATCATCAGTTCATTCTATGCTCCATAATCCAAACTACCGCTCCCACAATTAGGCAAAAACTTCCCGTGAGTCGCTGACACCCCAAATGGTCCGACTAAACAGTCTCGGAAAGGCCCCAACACCACTAGTCTTAACTTCCTAACCAGTGGCACCACAACTAGCCCAGACTCTATAGGCTGTGTAAAATCCACCATCCTTAGTTTGATTAATGAGATAATCGCAATATCACATATTGCAGCTGTCATAGACCTCTGTAAAATACACAGAGAACTATATATATAGTGTATAATGTTTCTGGAGGCATAATGGAAAAACCGATAAGCCTGGACCAATATTATACATACCCAATTTGTCCTAATGCCCTTTTACCAATCATATAGGAATAGTCTTTATTCACACACACACACACACATATATAACTGAATCAACACTATTTGAGTACCCTACGAACACCATTGATTTACGGATTAACATTTCAATCGAGAATCACAAAAACTTGGCAAAAAATAAGCTCCGGGGGTTAGGGTTTGGGGGGAAGAGTAAATTGACACCATTGCGATGATGGGACGCCGCGTCCTCTGTGTTTTAGTGATAGTGTTGGCTTTATCGTTTCAAACCGGTGAACCTCCTCCGATTCTCGAGTATTCCATTCCGAATTATATCTACTTGTCAACGATTTGGAAGGTGGTCGAAGCCTATCGGGTCCAATCGCTCTGAATCGACCTGGGGGATGCTCTCTATTCTCACACCCATAGTGAGTGCCTGTTTCTATTTTATTTTATTTTTCCTTTTCTATTTTAATAACAGTAATGCTAGGCATACACACTTTTTGACACACTATGCTTTAAATATATGTACATTCTACATCCTATGGTTTCATATCCCCTACTTGCATGAAAGGGAGAGAGGGAGGGAGGCACAAAGTTGGGAAAGATGCGTGGATTGTTTTTGCTTAGGGAAAGAAGTTAATTACTATAGGAATAGTTTTCTTAAAACGTGGGAGAGAGATTGATGTAGAACTAGAGGGAAAAGAATATAGAAAGAGAAAGAAGAGTGGGAGAGAGACCAAGAAAGAGGGAGAAGACGAAGAAAACCAGAAAGGGAGATAATATCAATATTCAATTCATTCGAGTCTGACAATTCTGAGAACCCTACGTCTTTAAATTGGCAAACTAAAATCATAAATATAGTAATGAATCCCTAAATTAACGCAATGATTAAAGTTGGAATTAAATGCTAAATATAAATACATTTTTATCCTAAATTATTTTATTCCCTATTTGTGATCCCCATCGTTTCTCCTCGGCTGAGAAGACTCTCCTTCGGAGAGTAAAAAGTTGTCATATTGCTCTAAAAAAGGATTAAGATGATTAAGAGCATCTTGTGTAATGCACATATCATTGGTGTCGGAACACTGCTGCTAGAGAATGAGGAATTGGTAGCATAACCTCTAAGAACACCTGTAGAGAGAAAAGCAGACTCAAAGATATCTTGGTAAAGCAACACATTCTCTACAATGAAAATTTGACTCACATGCATTGCAGTGGATAAATCACTAAAATATGCAATAGGGCCCAAAGACTGGAGAGAATAAATAATGAACGAATATGCAAGAGTTTGGGGAAATATGTGGGGTAATATTTCAAGCGCACACGAACCTTAACAAAGGTCTCTTCATAAAACGTAAGGATCCTACGATTAACATGAGTAGCAAGTAGAGAATTATCATTACATAACACAATCTCACGTGTAATATCAACAAACAACTTGCAAGCATGAGGCAAAAGAAACAACGAATGTTGAATGTCAGGAATCATATGGCACATGAAAAGGTCAATGGATTGGTGCGGCGATCAATTTGGGACACTCGCAAAAAGATTAGGATCACAAGACCAATTGACCAAAGTGGTATTAATATGCTCCGTAGGGTCCAGTTGATAGTTAGGAATATTAGGCAATTGAGGTTCTAGAACTAAAGCAAGAGTGGGCGGGTTGACTGGCAGAGGTGGCGATTCAAGTGGAAGGTCGTTAAATGTCCCATCTTGCAGACCTGGTGATGGTTGAGTAACCTTAGATGGTGGGTAAACTGTGGGGTTAGACGGGATCTGGAAATCAATTTTGGGTATTAAAGGTGGCACAACCTTTGGCTCATTACCTTATTCTATATTGTTGTTATCAATCTGGAGTTGGCATGTTTGTTTTTCAGTTGGCTGTCGGGAAGATTCTTGCTTAGCTTCATAAGTTTTCCTAATAGGTTTACCAGGATTTAATTGAAGGATTCTACCACCGTGCCTAAAACGGTAGGTGTTTTCTTTTTCATTATAAAGCGCACCCACATCATCAATCCAAGGGAGACCAAGCAAAATATGGGCAACATTCATGGGTAAAACATCACACCATACCTTACTAGAGTACACTCCCATTTGGATAGGCACCAAACACCTCTCTGAGACGAGAATGGAAGTCTCGTCATCCCGTAGTAGCTTAAAAGGTTGTGTGTGTGGTTCAGGTGTAAGTTTCATCTTAGTAATCCCTTGCCTAGAAACCACATTCATCAAACTTCCATCATCAATCGTAATTTTACAAAGCGCGTCACCACATTTAAGAACTATTTGAAAAGTGTTAATGTGAGATTCCGACCAATAAGTAGGACAGTGAGGAGGGTAACTTCCTAATTCATTTTGGCATTTATCTAAAGTGTTGTCAAGTTTATATACCAACGTGTGAACACGCTCACAAAATCGATCCATTGAGTTTAGAAGTATTTGAATGCTTTCGTTAATTGCTTTATCATGGTTTTGAGTTTTCACGTTTGTGTCGGTTGGAGGGTGTGTTCGGTTTTGAAAAGACATGATGAAGATAAGAATATGTGATGATCAGCTTCAGTTAGACCCCTTTGCAAATTTGTACTAATTTACCATACAATGCGATATTAATCGAAATTTTCAAGAGAGAAACATGTACCTTTCCAAGATCCAAAGGAGTATTGTATCGTACTTCCACAAGTGCTTAGCGAGCACGATTTAAAATAGAACTCCTTGGGTTTTTTTTATTTAGAATGCTAGAACTTCTCAAGGGACCCTTGTGAAATTTTTGGAGGCTTCGGGGGTATTTAGAAATTTTGTTGGGGTTGTTTCTGAAACTTTTAGGAAAGTTGGGGGTTTAAAGCAGTGGTTGTTAAAGGATAGTGGCAGCTAGTGGTTTTGCGATAGTGGGTATGGTTGGTCCGATCAGCAAGGTGGTGGCTGGTTTATATGGTTGGATGAAGACTTATTATATATTGCTGTGATTGGTTCTATATGTTAAGGAAATGATGAATGGTGATGTAGGGTTGGGTGTGAGGGAAGCACCATAACAATTCTTAGTGTCCACTTTTGGTTATGCCTGCTTGGTGTTGACGAAGATATATGACAAGTTCAATGGATTGATGGTATAGATTGCGTTATGGTTTGCACGAGGCGGCTAAGGCCTATTTGGGAGTTGCAAGGATGATGAACAGTGACGAACAATACTTGCTTGGGCACAATCTTAAGGCTTGTTTGGTTGGTACAAAAATAAAGATAAATTGAACCAGGCTTTGGCTCTGATACCAATTGAAGTAGAACTAGAGGGAAGAGAATATAGAAAGAGAAAGAAGAGTGAGAGAGAGACCGAGAAAGAGGGAGAAGACGAAGAAAACCAGAAAGGGAGATAATATCAATATTCAATTCATTCAAGTCTGACAATACTGAGAACCCTACGCCTTTAAATAGGCAAACTAAAACCATAAATATACTAACAAATCCCTAAATTAACGCAATGATTAAAGTTGGAATTAAATGCTAAATATAAATACATTTATTTCCTAAATTATTTTATTCCCTATTTGTGATCCCCATCAGAGATTGAGGAAGATATGGAGATAGTTAGAGATGTGGAGGTAGTTAGGAGGTTTTTTGAATTTCGATTGATTCCTTCTCCATTTATGTTGCCATGTAATGACTATTCATTCCTTTAATATTCATTTTTAAAGGGATAAAATGGGTTAGTTTTATCATAAATACAGGTGGTAGGCAAAAGTTAAGTGGAACCCGTCCTTTTCTCTTTATATAAAATAGTATAGATATATACGGGGAGTCTCAATCCTTTTAGCGACAAAAATTTTATCGCTAAAGGTGAACAAATTGTCGCTTAATGTGCAGTTCACCTTTAGCGACGAAATTCCTCCCGAGCTAGTGTGTGTGTGTATAAATTATATAAAAGGGCTATTAGAGGAAATCAAATGCAAACTAGAATTCATTTCTATTCTATTCTACTTCATAGCCAAACCAAAAATCAAATGTAAATTAGAATTCATTGCTATTCTATTCTACTTCAAATTCAAACCAAACGGACTAACTGTTCTTTATTTCTTGGTCCAGTGAACATGAAACAGCCCTTGTCGTTGCGTTGGATGGAACCATCTACCTGATATATGCTACATCCAGGAAAGTGCTTTGGTTGTTTTCCACAGGACCATCACATTGTTCCTCATACCTTGCTCCTGACAGTGACAAGAGAAGTGCGTCTGGCCCAAGCTATTATTGCTTCACTGATTGTGGGAATATTTGGAACATGTTCGTTCACGAGCTCAGTGGAGTGGTAGGGTGACACTTCTTTATCTATGCATTTCGCAATTTCTAGAAATTTCCTTCCTTTTTCCATATTGTTCTTACCAACCATGGAAGGCACCCGTTCCCCCCTTTTACTAAAACTAGAGCACAAATTCCACTTCCATGTGTAGTTGAGTTTAAACTTTGATTTCCAGCTTTACGTGACCTTGACCAAAGCTTAAACACCCTCAAATCGGACCAAGTAGACAATAGCATGTATATAATTGCTGAACTTAGTTCATTTGCAGTCCCCAAGTAAAACAAGAAGAGAATGACTTAGGGATTTCCCTCCAGCGATCATCACAAGAATAGTACAATTATGATTCTCTGCAGGCGAATGTAGTTATTATCCCGAACAACTTTAAACCTAAGGTATAAGGATGTATTGTCTTGTGAATGAGTCTTCGAATGTTAAAGCACCATGTATGATTTCTGCCAGCGAGTTTGCATCCGAAATAGTTAACTGAATACCTACTTAAGCAAGTATTCCCAAGGACTTTCGTGCTGCAAAGTTTCACTTTTATTGTCTGCTTAGCAATTGTAAATGTTGTTCATTCCCGCTTTATATTTTCACAAAAACTTCCGCTGCTTACTTTATTGGATTTGGTAGCAATTATCTTGAGTGCTCCCAAAATTAATTCTACAAGAGAAAACCCTTTTTATGACTTTTTTTTTTTTTTTTTTTTTATTTTGGGCTAATGACTATTTAAAAAAAAGAGTCATAACAAATACTTTTTTTTAACATATATGACTCTTTTTGAAAATATAGTCATAAGATTGGTAAGTGGTGTTTTATTTACGACCATTTTTTTTATTAGTCATAAATAATAAGATTTTTTATGACAGTTTTTTGAAAATGGTCATAAATAATAAAGTTTGTTATGACAGTTTTTTTGAAAATGGTCATAAATAATAAGATGGTCATAAATAATAAGAGTTGTTATGACAGTTTTTTGAAAATGGTCATAAATAATAAGATGGTCATAAATAATAAGATTTGTTAGGACAATTTTTTGAAAATGGTCATAAATAAAAAGATATTTTATGACAGGTTTTTAAAAAGTGTCATATATAATAAGTATTTAGAATAATGTCTTAAATAACAAGACTTTTATGACTACATATTTTGGTAGTCATAAATATTCTTTATTTTTATGACTCTTTTTCTTGGAGTTATAGAATCGGTACCATATTTGGGAATAATAGTGAAAAATATAGTATGCTATGATTTTTTAAAGTTAATTAAGATTCTTGATTAGGGAAAGGGTCCTCTGCACAATGAAATTAATTTCACTTGGCATGCACGAATGTTATGTGAAAACACTGAATCTGTACATGAATATTAAGTAAAATTTCACTTAAATTGACCTTTGAGGGGCTAGTTTTTAAGATTTTTGTTTTAAATATATTAACACTTGTTGATAATTACTTTTAGTGTCATGATAAATTTAGATTTTACTAAGAATGGTATTAGAT
The DNA here is from genome assembly GCA_033977485.1 of Hydrangea macrophylla. Lineage (NCBI taxonomy): Eukaryota > Viridiplantae > Streptophyta > Magnoliopsida > Cornales > Hydrangeaceae > Hydrangea > Hydrangea macrophylla. The sequence continues at coordinate 109,997,055 of CM066984.1, read as the reverse complement.
TTTTTATGACAGTTTTTTTTTTAAAATTGTCATAAATGATAATATTTTTTTATGATGGATTTTTGAAAAGTGTTATATATAATAAGTATTTGGAAAATTGTCATAAATAACAAGACTATTATGACTACATTTTTGGGTAGTCATAAATATTGTTAATTTTTATGACTCTATTTCGTAGATTTCTAGAATCGATCGAATGTAAAAAATTACAAGAAAAACCCCTTTTTATGACTTTTTTTTTTTTTTTTTTTTTAAATTTTGGGCTAATGACTATTTTAAAAAAAGAGTCATAACAAATACTTTTTTCTAACATATATGACTCTTTTTGCAAATACAGTCATAAGATTGGTAAGTGGTGTTTTATTTACGACCATATTTTTTATTAGTCATAAATAATAAGATTGTTTATGACAGTTTTTTTTAAAATGGTCATAAATAATAAGATGGTCATAAATAATAAGAGTTTTTATGACAGTTTTTTGAAAATGGTCATAAATAATAAGACTTTTATGACTTCATTTTTTGGTAGTCATAAATATTCTTTATTTTTATGACTCTTTTTCTTTGAATTCTAGAATCAAACGTAAGTACTGTTTTGGGAAAATAGTGAAAAAAAAAGACAATATGCTAAGATTTTTAAAGTTAAGATTCTTGATTAGGGAAAGGTCCTCTGTACAAAAATATTTTGTGAAATTTTACTTGGCATACACGAATATTATGTGAAATTTCACTAAATCTTTACATGAATATTAAGTGAAATTTCATTTAAATCGACCTTTGAGAGACTAGTTTTTAAGAAAGTACTTTTTGAAACTGGACTATTAACACTTGATAGTTACTTTTAGTGTCACAAATTTAGATTTTATTAAGAATCATATTAGATTTTTTATGACAGTTTTTTGAAAATTATCATAAAAAATAAGATTTTTTATGACATGTTTGTGAAAAGTGTCATATATAATAAGTATTTAGAAAAGTGTCATAAATAACAAGACTTTTATGACTTCATTTTTGGGTAGTCATAAATATTCTTTATTTTTATGATTCTTTTTCTTTGAATTCTAGAATCAAAGTACTGTTTTTTGGGAAAAATAGTGAAAAAGACAATATGTTAAGATTTTTAAAGTTAAGATTCTTGATTAGGGAAATGTGCGTTGTATAAAAATTTTAAATGAAATTTCACTTGGTATACATGTAACACCCCGTATTTTCTTTATATAAATATTCATTTAAAAAAACAAAATAATGAGACAACCTAAATTTTTGTGTATGCAACCATGGTTATTTATTTATATGTGTGTATTTATTTTATTCATTAATTATTGTGTGAAATTTTATAGAGCTAAGTGGTGGAGTTAAGTTGTAAAAACTTAAGTTGAACAAGTCATTGAAGAATTGATGTGTTTATTTTTTTGTAGTGATTATAGGCCCGTATGTCACGCCCCAACGTAGCATAAATATGGAAAGCGTTTAATTTCCTTTATGGACCCGTAGGTCGCGACAGTTTGAAGGATCGATTCCGTCCCAAACGTCGAGCAACAAAACATAATAATCAGAGCAGAGCAATCAAGGCTTATAAAATCATTTATAACTTAAGAAATATTACAGCACCGGGTCATCTAAAGGCACAGACCTCCTTGAAACAAAATAATAACTTACCATCTGTTACAGTCATTCTTATTGCAAAACAGTTCATAACTTAAAACATAAAACTTAAAATATGCAATGACGATAACAGTTTCTCTTCCAAAAGCATTCATTCTCAATTTGCGTAGTCATAAGGCTCAGCAAAGTCATAACCTGAAAAACCTGAACACGAATGTCCAGGACGCATCAACGTCGTCAGCTTCAAGAAGCTGGTGAGTATTAAAAACATAACTTTGAATGTAAAACATACCCATTTACCTTTTTTCATTTTTCAATTTTGTAAAATCAATAGTTTAACCGTAGAAAGATTTCAATTTATAAATCAACGAGGAATATATTAAAAGTCGTTCATTCATAAAATATATGCTCGTGTATGAGACAATTGTCACGCCCCGGAACGGCAAAAATAGAGAAAAATAAATTTCCTTTTTGGGTCCAAAGGCAGCAACGGGTGAAGTCACATGATTGTCCACACCACGCAGTACTAAGCAACAAGAAGTAATAGTGTAACAAGAATGAAGTCTAGGTTCTGATTCACAACATAACATAAGGTCACAGAAGTTACTAACTATTACATATCAGAGTCTCGAATCAAATATAAGGCAGCGGAAGTACAAATGTCAAGGCAACATATGCCTGACTACAAAAAGAGTTCTAAAACGGTAAAGACAATTAGCTACAATTCTAGTCTAGTCTTCAGTTGGCATAAAGGTAGTCCTCGGCGTAGTAGTCTTCTTCAGTCTGACCTCCGTCGGGGAAATCCTCCACAGGGACTCCATCACCGTCATAGTAGTCCTCTCCTGCCGGCTCTTCACCTGTATAGTCATAACCAGGGTGCGCTGGAACGTAGAAATGTCCAGCGGCATAAACGCCGTCAGCTCAATGAAAGCCGAGTGAGTTAGATACTAACAGGGTATCAACGATTGAAGTTATTACAAGTTATAAGCCGTAACCAAATTAGAATTCTGTAAGGGTAACTTCTTTAATCAAACCGATGATCCGATTACTAATGTTTTACTTATTATAAAACCGATAACACGTCTAGATAGGGGGAAACAGACTCGACAGTAGTTCAACTCTATAACACACCATTGCTCATCCACCGCTTTTAAGAACATATGCACAGTTCACCGCATGTCATGGATACCACGTTAGTCCATCCCCCGCTTTTAAGAACATATGCACAGTCCACCGCATGTCAGGGATATAACGCTTTAAACAACAGTACATCATTCTATGCCACGACTTAGCGACGTCTACCAGTGATCACGATCCACCGCATGTCATAGACACCTTCGTCTGTCTACCGCTTTTAAGAACATATGATTAGATCATCTGGCTATCTTAGGGCAAATGGTCCGGTTCACCGCAAGTCATAGACACCTTCGTCTGTCTACCGCTTTTAAGAACATATGATCGACCAAAGTCCGCCCACGCAAATTTCCCGAATCTTAGCAAACCTACTTAAGTTCGACTCTATCACCGATACATGACAATCCCAATGTGGCCTGACTACTCTGAATGAAATGAACGTTAACTCCAAAGGATTCACGACTATTCCGTTATCTAACATTATAAACATTCTCCGTTAATCTTGTTATTACTACGATCCTACGCTGCATTAACTCGTTATCATGTCTGTATTACAATAATAAAGCATGCTGGGAAATACTGAACAGTAATTAAACAACTAAACAGTTATGACATTATCTAAACAAGTAAAACAGTAAACTGTAACTGCCAATCGATTGGTATAGATGTCAATCGATTGGTATAAAAGTAGTGTCAATCGATTGATCAAAGATTCAATCGATTGGATCACAATCCATGTCAATCGATTGATAAAGATTCAATCGATTGGAACATGAAAGATGTCAATCGATTGATAAAGTGTCAATCGATTGACACTTCGTCTTCTTCACAGAGAAGACTGCCCAGCAACATATAAACGGGAGTACATGGTTTCTCTTCCATTTCTTCATTCAAACATGTCATAACATCAATGTAAGGCTACCAAGTGAGTTTAGAACTCACCTAGGCGTTAAGGACGTGTTTGGGAATGTGTGTTGAAGCTTGGAGCTTCAATGGTGGCTCCTCCCTCTCTCCTCTAGTTCACTGTCTTCTCTCTTCTCCTTCTCATTCTCTTCTTCTTCTTCCTGGTCTTCTCCTTCTTTCTTCTTGTCTCAGTCCATCTGTGTGTGTGTGAATGAATATATGTATATATGTGTGTATATATATATAAGTGTATATATATATATATATAAACACACACAAAACCCTCCCTCTCACTCTCTCTAATTTCTGTAAATAGAAATACGCCCAAAATGGGCTGGTATATATAGAGAGGGAGTGTTCACGTGGCCTTTCCTCAGCCAGAGTAAAAGAATCTGCCCAGCTGCCTCCAATCGATTGACATAAGTGTCAATCGATTGACACAATCAATCGATTGGTATAAAGTTCAATCGATTGGTACAAGCAATCGATTGATATACTTGCCAATCGATTGGTATCCAAAATATACCAAGGGTAAGGCCAAGCTCATACAAGTTTTTAAAAGAAACATACAAGGTCTAGTTATATAATATATTACAAAAATACAGGGTATTACATCATCCACCACTCATAAAAGATTTCATCCCCGAAATCCGAAGTAAACTGGGTTAAAACAAAAATGGAAACTTCTCTTGCATCTCCGACTCCAATTCCCATGAAGCTTCTCCTTCGTCGTGGTGCTTCCACTGAACCTTCACTAGCGGAATATCCTTGTTTCTGAGCTTCTTCACTCCTCGGTCTAGAATACGCACTGGTCCTTCGTTGTAGGTTGCGTTCTCATTCACCTCGATATCTTCAAAACTGATCTCGTGCGCTGGGTTGTGGGCACACGTCCTTAACATGCTGATGTGGAAAACGTTGTGCACTCCTGACATCTTCGGCGGCAACGCAAGTCGATAAGCAACCTTCCCAACACGTTCTAGGATCTCGAACGGTCCGATGAATCGCGGCGATAGCTTGCCTTTCTTCTGTCCGAATCTGACGATACCTCGAACTGGCGAGACTTTAAGTAGCACATGATCTCCAACTGCAAACTCTAGATCTTTCCGTCGCTTGTCGGCATAGCTCTTGTGTCTGGATTGCGCTGTCTTCATCTTTTCTCGTACAATCTGGATCTTTTCGTTGGTTTCTCGAATCATCTCGGGCCCAAGTAGTTGAGTATCTCCGACTTCGGCCCATCATAGCGGCGATCGGCAAGGTCTTCCATACAAAGCTTCAAACGGTGCCATCCCTATGCTCGTGTGGTAGCTGTTGTTGTAGGCAAACTCGATCAAAGGTAAATGCGTCTCCCATGAACTCTCAAATTCAATGACATAGGCTCGCAACATATCCTCCATCACTTGATTGACTCGTTCTGTCTGACCGTCTGTCTTAGGATGAAAGGCCGAACTCAAATTCAATGAAGTTCCCATTGCTGTCTGAAGGCTCTTCCAGAATTCTGCGGTAAAGCGTGAATCTCGATCTGAAACTATTGAGACGGGTACTCCGTGCAGTCGCACTACTTGTTGTAGATACATCCGGCTCAATCTTTCAACAGGGTGCGTCATGCTGTAGGCGATAAAATGTGCTGACTTGGTGAGTCGATCCACTATTACCCAAATAGCGTCGTGGTTTTGTTGAGATTTTGGCAATCTAACCACAAAATCCATGGTGATGTGCTCCCATTTCCATTGGGGAATCGGTAGTGGTTGTAGGAGTCCAGGTGGTTTCTGATGCTCAGCCTTTACTTGTTTGCAAATAAGACATTGCGATACATACTCGGCCACTTCTCGCTTCATTCCTTGCCACCAGAAGTTTCTCTTCAAGTCCTTATACATCTTATTTCCTCCTGGGTGGATAGTCATCCTTGACTTGTGTGCTTCATCCAGAATGTTCTTCCTGAGACCATCGTCATTTGGCACACAGAGTCTACCTTTGCATCTCAGTGCTCCGTCCGTACTAATACTCCATATCTCTGGTTCCTTTGCGGACATCTTGGCAAACCACAACTTGAAATCCTCGTTCGACTGTTGAGCTTCCAAGATGCGGCTGATGAGAGTCGGTTGTACAACACGACATCCAAGGTGTTGTCCTTCTCCTGATTCCACTGGTCGAAGGTCGAATTCGGCTAACATCTCCATTGCTCGCCATTCTCCTATCAAAATCGAAGCAACCAAAAGGCGTGGCCTCCGGCTCAGAGCGTCGGCTACAACATTTGCTTTACCCGGGTGGTATTGCAAAGAGAAGTCGTAGTCCTTGAGTAGTTCCATCCATCTCCGTTGTCGCATGTTCAACTCCTTATGAGAGAACAGGTATCTTAAACTCTTGTGATCTGAGAACAAGTCGAACTTTTCTCCATACAAATAGTGTCTCCAAATCTTCAGGGCGAACACGATTGCGGCTAGTTCTAAGTCGTGCGTCGGATAGTTCTTCTCATGTGGCTTCAATTGTCTTGATCCGTATGCGATGACATTCCCTTCTTGCATTAGCACACAACCAAGTCCTTGGTGTGATGCATCACTATAGATTATGAATTGTTCACCACTCTTAGGTATCGCAAGCACGGGTGCTGAGGTTAGTCTCTCTTTCAATTCCCGAAATGCATCCTCATGTTTATCAGTCCATTCGTACTTCGTCTCCTTCCTAGTCAGGCTTGTCAACGGTCCTGCGATTCTAGAGAATCCTTCCACAAATCTCCGGTAATACCCAGCCAATCCTAGGAAACTCCTAACTTCGGTTGCGTTGGTTGGCCTGTTCCAGCTCAAGACTGCATCGATCTTAGATGAGTCTACGGAAATCCCATCCTGTGATATCACATGTCCCAAGAATTTAACTTCCTGAAGCCAGAATTCACATTTGCTGAATTTCGCATACAGACTATTGTCTCTGAGAGTCTGTTGAGTAATTTGCAGATGCTTCTTATGTTCTTCTTCCGTCCTCGAATAAATTAGAATGTCGTCAATGAATACTATAATGAATTGATCCAGATAGGGTCTGAATACTCTATTCATTAGGTCCATGAATACTGCCGGGGCATTAGTCAATCCAAAAGACATCACTAAAAACTCATAGTGTCCATATCTCGTCCTGAAGGCAGTTTTCGGTATATCTTTCGGCCGAACCAGCAATTGATGGTATCCTGAGCGCAAGTCAATTTTTGAGAATATCCTTGATCCTTGTAGTTGATCGAACAGGTCGTCTATCCGGGGAAGTGGGTATCTATTCTTGATCGTGACCTTATTCAGCTCCCTGTAGTCGATACAGAGTCGTAGCTCTCCGTCCTTCTTTTTCACAAATAGAACTGGTGCTCCCCAAGGTGATGTACTCGGGCGAACAAAACCTAAGTCTTCAAGTTCCTGAACTTGCTTCTTCAATTCTAGCATTTCTGTTGGCGCCATCCGGTACGGGGTCTTGGAAATCGGCAACGTTCCAGGTGCTAACTCAATGCAGAAGTCTATCTCTCTCTTCGGCGGAAGTCCTGAGATACTTCAGAACACATCTTCAAAGTCTTGAATAACGGGGATCTGGTTGATAGTAAGCTCCGTGTTTGAAGTCTTAATCGCGGCTAGGCAGCTCGTGATAAACATGTCGCTCAATGGTTGGCACTGAAATCTGATCTGCGGGCAACTAGGCGTCGAAAAGACAATGGTCTGACTAACACAATCTAGGTTAGCGCCATACTTAGTAAGCCAATCCATTCCTAGGATCACGTCGAACTCAGACATTGACAAGACTATCAAGTCTGCTGGGAGATTCCTATCCTCTAGTGTCAAGGGACAATCCTTGCACACCTTACCTAACTTAACGGATACTCCCAAGGGCGAAACGGCATTAAGGGTCGGCTCAAGTGCTAGGGGTAACAATCCCAAATCACGTACCATCTTAATAGCTATGAAAGAATGGGCGGCACCGGTATCAAACAAGGCTCTAACTTGACAGTGAAATAAAATGAATGTACCTTCCAAGTTTTGCTGTTCCTCCGCATTATACCCTGCATTGTCAGGGATGATGGCATTCACCCTAACCTGTCCTTGCTGTCCTTGCTGTCCTTGAGCAGGCGCTCCATAGCAGCCTCCACGTGGTGCTCGACAATCCTTGCTTATGTGACCATGCTTGTTACAGTTGCGGCAGACGAGGTCATTGCGGCGGTTGGTCTTGGGGGCTGTGCAATACCTTGCAATATGTCCGGGCACTCCACAGTTGAAACATCCATCAATATTCTGTCGCTGAGCGACGGGCTGTGCCTGAGGTGGTCCTTGATTCGTGGTGAAAAGTGCATATTTCTAGTGTATTACGTAGTATTTTATGCATACTTTATCCCCAAAGTCCCTACATTTAGGTTCATTCTAATAACAATGTTCTTTTTATTGTGTTAATGCTAAACTATATGTTTTTTCATGGTTTTATAGGTATTAGGATGTAAATCAATGAAGTGGAGCTAAAGAAAGTGATTCTGGTGGATAGAACAACAGAAGCAGCTGAGAAAATGGCAATTTTTACAATGATGACTTCAGATTTGGAAGATTTTCCCAGAGACAAGAAATGTAGATCTTTGAGTTACGGTCGCGTGGCCGCAAACGGGAGGTCAATCCGAGGTCCGAGTAAAAAGTTATGGCCATTCTCCCATCGGTGTGCAGTGCTGTCAAAATCAGAAGAGTTCAAGCGATTGAAGAAGGGTTCAATCGATCGAACCTTCGATCGATCGAACTGAGCTCGATCGATCGAACCTTTTATTCACCCAAAAGTTGCGTAAACTCTGTGGGAACCCTATATATACGTCGGTTTGACGCCAGACGAAGGGAGGACGCTCCAGAACGCAGAAAATAGCAGTTTAGGGTAGTTTTAGGGTTAGATTAGGAGTAGTTTAGGTTAGATTCATGTTCTTTCTCCTTGTTTTCATTGATTTACTGAAGATTATTGAAGATTAAAGTTGCTTTCATGTTTATTACAAGTTATTTTCAGATTATTTACAGGTTTTTCTTCTCCTTTCCGTCTATTTGATTGTTTATTAGTTTAGATGCTTTGATTACTTTAGTTTTCTTTTCCTGGATTAGTTTTATTATGTTTTCGTAGTTTAGACGTTGGGAATATGTGATGAAACATTGAATCCCAGCCTCTGCCATGCAATCTTTAGAAACCTTGGGTTCGATCGATCGAAGGTATTTCGATCGATCGAACCAGAGATAGTCAAGCGATCGAAGATAGTTCGATCGATTGAAGGATGATGCTGTCCGATCGATCGAGAGCGCTTCGATCGATCGAACTTGCAGAATCTTGAGATGATTCTTTGAAGTATTCCATGACTTTCTGTTTTAGAAATCTGTCATCAAATTGTCCCAATAAGCTCAGTTTGTCACAACAGTTTTTAGAACTTAAAGCCTTAAGGCTATTTTCTTCAATGACTTTTGAAAACCACTTTGAATGCTAACACCATTTAGAGTGCAAGTAATTACCATTGTTTTAAACCGTCTTCCAAGTATTTTAAATCAACTGTGATGATATAGTCCCGGTCATGAAAGGGCTATTGATTCTTTATCTTTAGAAAAATACGGAATGCTGAAGAGGAATGAACTCCATAGAACGTTAATGAATGTGCATGGTAGATGGTTAGGATTAATGTGGATTCACGTGTTTCCAACACCTTTAGTTTATTAGTTTAATTATTTATGTTTCTTTATGCTTTAGTTTGTAAGTTAGTTTAATTTAATTAATTAGGATTTAGTCGCTACTACAATTAAACTTTTCTTTTTTTCTTTTGGTTGTAACTTAGTAGACATTCTCCCTATTCCTTCCCTGTGGGATCGACCTGGACTTCCAGTACTATATTACTTGCACGATCACCTACACTTGGGTGTTGCACAAGAGCGCACAAGATTTTTCTCGTGTCAAGTTTTTGGCGCCGTTGCCGGGGAAGGCAACTAGGTTAGGATTTTACTAAGTTTTTCCATTTTTCTTCTTTTACTTAAAAAAAAAAAAAAAAAATCATTGGACTTTTTCTCTCACAAGGAAAAAAAAAAAATTTCTTTTGTTTAAATATTTTGGGTAAACATGTCTTATCCATATTACCCTCCATACAACACAAATACCACGAATGGGTACACATTAGGTAATGAGAACTATACCCCGAGTTGGCAAGCACCCACATATGATGCACATTATCAACCTGAGTGCTACCAATCACCACAATGGGAAAACCATAGTGTTAGTCCCCCATGTTATCAAACGTACCAAGAATCTCCACCTGGAGAGTTCTATCAATCGCAATGGGGATATAACCAAAATGATAGTGTAGGATATAGTAGTAGTTCCCACGATTATCAAATGCACCAAGACTTTCCTTCTGGGGAGTCTTGCACACAAACACAATGGGAAGGGGACTATTACCAACAACAATGGGGTGAAACTTCATATAGTTATAATGAGGAGAATAACCAAGTTGAGGATAATGGTATGTTAGAATTGCTGCTTAGTGAAATGAAAAGGCTAGAGAGTGCAATTGATAAATTAGGAGCTAGATATCAACAAGCATTTGATAGCTAACCTTTAGAAGACTATACCAGTCCTTCAACGCTACAACCTGAATTTCAAGACACTAACAATGGAATGGAATTAGAGGACAATGATGGGTTCATACCAAGTGAGGTTAACAACTCATTTGAGAAAGTGATAACCCAACAAGAACTCCAAAACCAAACCATTGAGCATGAAGTTGTAGAACCATCTTCTCCTCAACATACAACCCCAGACATCAACTCCTTCACTGCCTGGCTAAAGTTGCACAATTCCTTTATCCAGAGAACCTCAATAGATGACATATATAGTGAGGAGAGTTGCGAGGATGAGAATGAGGTCTTAAAAGATGATGAGAGTTTAGGTGATTGCACGCAACTAGGAAAGGAGGAGTCCCCTGTTGACTCTACCCCTACCTTTGATAGTGACCCCAGGGAGGACGTTATTGAAAATTCTAAATGCGATTTAGATTCATCTGATATTCATGAACCCTCACCTCTTTCGGCCGAAGAGGTGGTGTCACCAAGTTGTCCATCACCTATCATTGCTATCAATCAAAGCTCTCGTCCTGAGCTTGAATGTTATGTGTACCCCATTCGTGAACAAACAGAATGTGTTGTGGAAGAGGATGGTAAGGATACTAGAACATGTTCTTCACAAAATTTTCAAAATTCTTTGAGAGAAGACTTGGAAAATATTGGGCCCACTTTAGATGATCTTAAAATTCAACAAGAAGCTAGCAATCTTCTAGACTGCTTGACCTTCTTGAGTGATTATAACATTGAGGCCCAAATAAATAGTTTCATCCAAGTCCAGTCCAAATCAATGTGCATAGAACAGAATTTAAATTCTTATGATCATATTTCTATGGATTCTGTTCTAGAGCAAGAGGAGGGTACTAAAGTTTCATTAGAACATCACTTAGACCCTGCCCCTTTTATTGAACCATGGCCTCCCCCAGTTTTTAGTATTAAAATAGAGGCTGTTATAGGAAGTACCAACACCAAAGATCGTTTCTTGCATATAATTCCTAAAAAGTGTGGTATTTCTTTTATAACTGTCCCAAAAAAATTTGGAAGCCATTGGTTTTGCATCATCTCCTCTGACCTTGAGCCTGACATTAGTTGGGGGGAGTTGCATTTTTATGAGGATCTCAAAAGTCTTGTCATTGTTAAATTATTTCACTGGGAAGATCCTCAAAAATTTCGGTTGTTACTTTATGATAAGTATCTTGATTAACCGAATTTATTAACTGAGTTGTTATATTATGTTCTCTATTTTTTCTTGTTGCTACTAATGATTTTGCAGGTAACTTGAAAAAAATTGGATATTAATGCCTCGAGGTAAAATCCTTCCCTCTCTCGCTTTACTTTACATGTCCATGTGCTTAGTTTAGAACATTGGGGACAATGTTTAGTTTTAGTTGGGGGGAGTGAGTCATTGCATGCCTCATATCTTTTTGTTGTACTTTAGTGTCATATACCTGCTTAGCAACATGTAACTCAGTAAATTAAAATTGTTAAAAATTTTAAAATTTTTTATTTTATTTTTAAATATAATAAAATGGTTCTTGTATTTTTCTCATAGTTAATGTAGTTAGTTATGATGCATTAGTGTTATTTTCTGTATGTTATTAGTATGTGATATACTATGGTAGTTTCTTTACTATCTTAGTTATAGTACATTTTGTGCTTTTTAATCTTCAAACAACTTTGAGCACATTGTGACAACCTTGTACTTAGCTAAAATGGATTAGTAAGCATAGCTTAAGTGTCTTGAAAGACTGTAGTGGAGACTAATAACCCAAGTGAGCTTTTGTACCATTCTTTTGTTTTTGAGGGTTTTATAAAATTACTCTTACTTTTTGAAAAGCATATTAATTCGTTGAAAGTCTCATTTTTCTTCTTCATTTTGACTGATCACTAGAAGAGAACGTTCAGGATTTACCAAACTTTAGAGCTCTTGAATTTACTGAAATGAATTATCCTATTAACTTAGAAGATAATTTAGGCCATCTTTTGACCATACATGGATAATACAGCCTTGGCCTACCTCTATGCTATTCCTTTACTTCACCTCTTGAGCTTATCATAATCGCCTTGTCTACACAATCCTACAATCTATACCTAACTCCAAATTAGGAGTTCAAGCCTCAGTTCTTTATTTAGGTGTGATTGGGATGTGTTGCATTGACAAGAAGTTTGGTTGTGTGAATAATAGAAAGTTGGCAAAGAAAAAAAAAATGAAAAAAAGAAAAGCATGAGAAGAAAAAGAAAAAAAATGCCAATGGTTGTTACAAAAGAAAAAAAGGAATGAAAAGAAGAGTGTGAAAAAAAATAAATAAAAGAAAAGAAGAAGAGAGAGATTGGAGATGTGGGAAGTTTGAAAAGTTATAGTAGACATTCCAATCACATCCTTTGACCCAATTGAATATCACGAGCCTCTTTCTTCTTTCACTTAATACCTCTTTTTCAAAGTCCTAATGATTTTAAGTAAAATGGATTTGAAGTTAAGGTAATTAGAGAGTTCTCCACGGTATCTCGCTCTTCTAGTGAAAGGTATCCTTTCATGAGACTTTATGCACTAAAATGTCCGTTTTTCTATTTAGATATGAGAAGCATTAGATTCCATTTACAATTACTCTTTATAGCTTCCATATCATGAGTGATAATTATTACACCTAATTCGGAGTGATTTCATCTTAAGAGTGTAATCCCGGTGAGAGTTGAGTCAAAATGAACGTCTTGATAGTATCTTAGGTTATGCAAGCTTTGAAATTGAAGTTTTGTATTTTGGTTGTCCATTCACACACACACTTGAAGATTAATAGGTATGGAACATTCTAATGACTTTGATAGTAGATTAACTATAGTGTGTGTATTGCATTGCTATGGCTTACTAGAGAGTTTCATGAGATTGTTGAGCTTAACTATATTGCTAAATGAGAGGAAAAATTTCTTGACAACATTTAAATGAGAACCATTACTATAAACATGAATTTTGTGGGTAGATTCACTGCAAACCCTCACGAGACAACACTCGTCCACTAGGGGGAACCTAGGGGTTTAAAGGCTTGTTGCATATGCTAAATGCAATCGCGATTCCTGCGAAAGTGATTTAGGATTTTTACTTTATTTTGTTTTTAATTTCTAGAGTTTAAATAAACATTGCTGTAGTTCGCTTCATTGCTAGGGACTAGCAACGAGTTAGTTGGGGGGTGTGATTCGTGGTGAAAAGTGCATATTTCTAGTGTATTACGTAGTATTTTATGCATACTTTATCCCCAAAGTCCCTACATTTAGGTTCATTCTAATAACAATGTTCTTTTTATTGTGTTAATGCTAAACTATATGTTTTTGCATGGTTTTATAGGTATTAGGATGTAAATCAATGAAGTGGAGTTAAAGAAAGTGATTCTGGTGGATAGAACAACAGAAGCAGCTGAGAAAATGGCAATTTTGACAATGATGACTTCAGATTTGGAAGATTTTCCCAGAGACAAGAAATGTAGATCTTTGAGTTAAGGTCGCGTGGCCGCAAACGGGAGGTCAATCCGAGGTCCGAGTAAAAAGTTATGGCCATTCTCCCATCGGTGTGCAGTGCTGTCAAAATCAGAAGAGTTCAAGCGATTGAAGAAGGGTTCAATCGATCGAACCTTCGATCGATCGAACTGAGCTCGATCGATCGAACCTTTTATTCACCCAAAAGTTGCGTAAACTCTGTGGGAACCCTATATATACGTCGGTTTGACGCCAGACGAAGGGAGGACGCTCCAGAACGCAGAAAACAGCAGTTTAGGGTAGTTTTAGGGTTAGATTAGGAGTAGTTTAGGTTAGATTCATGTTCTTTCTCCTTGTTTTCATTGATTTACTGAAGATTATTGAAGATTAAAGTTGCTTTCATGTTTATTACAAGTTATTTTCAGATTATTTACAGGTTTTTCTTCTCCTTTCCCTCTATTTGATTGTTTATTAGTTTAGATGCTTTGATTACTTTAGTTTTCTTTTCCTGGATTAGTTTTATTATGTTTTCGTAGTTTAGACGTTGGGAATATGTGATGAAACATTGAATCCCAGCCTCTGCCATGCAATCTTTAGAAACCTTGGGTTCGATCGATCGAAGGTATTTCGATCGATCGAACCAGAGATAGTCAAGCGATCGAAGATAGTTCGATCGATTGAAGGATGATGCTGTCCGATCGATCGAGAGCGCTTCGATCGATCGAACTTGCAGAATCTTGAGATGATTCTTTGAAGTATTCCATGACTTTCTGTTTTAGAAATCTGTCATCAAATTGTCCCAATAAGCTCAGTTTGTCACAACAGTTTTTAGAACTTAAAGCCTTAAGGCTATTTTCTTCAATGACTTTTGAAAACCACTTTGAATGCTAACACCATTTAGAGTGCAAGTAATTACCATTGTTTTAAACCGTCTTCCAAGTATTTTAAATCAACTGTGATGATATAGTCCCGGTCATGAAAGGGCTATTGATTCTTTATCTTTAAAAAAATACGGAATGCTGAAGAGGAATGAACTCCATAGAACGTTAATGAATGTGCATGGTAGATGGTTAGGATTAATGTGGATTCACGTGTTTCCAACACCTTTAGTTTATTAGTTTAATTATTTATGTTTCTTTATGCTTTAGTTTGTAAGTTAGTTTAATTTAATTAATTAGGATTTAGTCGCTACTACAATTAAACTTTTCTTTTTTTCTTTTGGTTGTAACTTAGTAGACATTCTCCCTATTCCTTCCCTGTGGGATCGACCTGGACTTCCAGTACTATATTACTTGCACGATCACCTACACTTGGGTGTTGCACAAGAGCGCACAAGATTTTTCTCGTGTCAGTCCTCGCTGTTGATTCTGTTGTCGAGGAAAATTAGCTTGGGGCTTCCTTGTCCCATCCCATGTGCGCTTGGTTCCTTGAAAGTTGTTGGTCTGGGGTTTCCATCCTTGATTGTTCCTTGATGATTGCGCGGAGAAGTTCCTTGGTTGGAAGGTCCTGGGTGGAGGTCGATTCACTTGTGGTCCTTGTATAGGGTAAGCATCCTTTTCCAAACTTGAAGCAAGACGGACATTCCCTTCAGACGACTGGCCCAGATGGCCTATCATCATGTGCCGGAGGTGTGGGTTGAGTCCTTGGTGGAATCGCTTGACCTTCTTGACGGAGGTGTCTATCATATGCGGAGCGAAACGGGAAAGTCGCTCAAATTGTGTAGTATACTCTCTGACTGTCCAGTTTCCTTGGGTTAGACTCAGGAAATTCCTCTCTTGTTGGTCTCTTTCGTCCTCAGGGAAATACTTCTCGAGAAATCGAGTCTTGAATGCTTCCCAAGGCATTCTCCTTGCAGCGTCAATCCCAATCGTGGCTCTCTCGGCCTCCCACCAGTCCGCGGCGGAGTAAGTTAGTTGAAATGCAGCTAGACGTCTCTTGTCAAGCTCACTGCACTCCAGGGCTTCAAAGATTAGCTCCAACTCCCGTATCCATTGCTCTGCTTTCCAGGACTCTGCCATGCCGTCGAACTTTTCGGGTCGCAGGCCACGAAATCGTTCCAACAGTTTATCGCCTGTCTGCCTTGGAGGGACAAAGTGGTTGTTACCATTGTCGTTGGTGGCATGATTGTAGGTATCGCCGATGTGCTCCATCCGTTGCATGAAAGCTTCGAAGACTCCAGTTGGGTCCATACCCTCGGGAATGGGTGCTCCCAATCGTGCTTGGTTCCTTGTGGGTCCCACCATAGTGATCCGTGTGAGGTGTACCTATGAAGGATCTAACGATTAGCCGACAATCTCCTCGGGGAAATGATCATACTAAAATAACAGAAAGCATAACATGAATCAAAATCACAACCATAACATAATAATGAGATGATATCAGAAATAATCAAGAGAAACGATCTGCCATATATATATATATCCAAAAGATGTACAGCGGAGTACACAATAGATCATCTGTGTACCGCGTAGTACATGATCCTATACAAGATATAAACAAAAGAAAGATATACACAAAACCACTACTGGTGGCTACCTATACAAAAAGGCTACGGTTAATAGCTGTCTATGTAAGCGTCAAAAGTAAGCGGACAACATGTCACGCCCCGGAGCAGCATAAATAGAGAAAAATAAATTTCCTTTATGGGTCCATAAGGAATGACAGGTGAAAGTCACTAATAATCCACACCACGCAGTACTAGTCCAAAAAAAAACAACAGTAATCAACTGAAAATAGCACAAAGTGCTAACTATTACAAACTATCAGAGTATGGTCCACAGGATCACAACAGGTCTGAAGACAACAAATGCCCAAGTACCCGTTAACAAAAGATTAACAGAACAACTGAAATTAAATCTAACTATAACGTCTTCAGTCTTCAACTGGCATAAGGATAATCCTTCCTGGCGTAACCATCATCGGTGGGGCCCTCCTCTGGATAATAGTCATCAGTGTACTGGTCCTTACCTGCAGAATAAGGGGCAGGATATTCTGGACGGGGAATGTCCAGGCAATAAAAGGCCGTCAGCTTACTGAGAGCTGAGTGAGCATAAACTAACGAGGTACCAGTTATCTGAAGTAAACACAAGCTTATAAAAACACGAGTTAACATCTTATTATAAAAAATAACATTATCTTGTTCCTCTATTCATTCTTGTAAACCGACCCTTATCGTCTTGTTACTCAAATACCGAACTCAACAGACTCTGATATCATGAACAGACTCAATCGTTTAACTCTAGGGATACACCCTTATTCTGTCCATCGCTTTTAAGAGCATATGAACAGCTCACCGCATGTCATGGACTCCACGTCAGTCTGTCCCCAGCTTTTAAGAACAATGGTCCTGTTCACCGCATTTCAGGGATATAACGTTTCGAACAAGGCATATCAATCTATTGCCACGACTCAACGTCATCTACTAGTGATCCCAGCTCACCGCTTTTAAGAACCATGGTCCGGTTCACCGCTTTTAAGAGCATATGAACAGCTCACCGCATGTCATGGACTCCACGTCAGTCTGTCCCCAGCTTTTAAGAACAATGGTCCTGTTCACCGCATTTCAGGGATATAACGTTTCGAACAAGGCATATCAATCTATTGCCACGACTCAACGTCATCTACTAGTGATCCCAGCTCACCGCTTTTAAGAACCATGGTCCGGTTCACCGCTTTTAAGAGCATATCACAGATCATCCAGTCTATCTTAAGACTTCTTGGTCCAGCTCACCGCTTTTAAGAACCATGGTCCGGTTCACCGCTTTTAAGAGCATATTATGACCAATCATCCATCCACGTACCATTCCCGGAACTTACCAAACCTACTTACGTTCCATTCTAACATCGACACATGACAATTCCCAATGTGGCTTGACTACTCTGATTAAAAGAAACGGATATCGAACTCATATCAGGAACAACACGTCAACCCACGTCTTCATATTACTTTTTATTCATTATCCATAAATCTTTGGTGTCACATTACTCCTGTCTACCCCATAATCGCATAATGGAATTCCCGAATCAGAAATCGAACAAACTAAACCTCTTATAAAATAAACGGGCAAAAGAATCCATGTACTGATCATGTCAATCGATTGGAACAAAAGTTCAATCGATTGGAACAAAAGTTATGTCAATCGATTGAGAAATATGTCAATCGATTGGAACAATATCAATCGATTGAAATCCTATTCAATCGATTGGGATGCAACTGATGTCAATCGATTGAGAAATATGTCAATCGATTGGTACTACGTCTTCTCCAGCAGATTTGTAAAAACAGCATATATAAACGTGCACTACATGCATTTAACTCATCTAAACATCGTGATAACTTGCATAAACATCGCATAAAGAGACCAAGTGAGTTAGAACTCACCTAGGGTGCGTTTGGGTGTGTTTTCAAAGCTTGAAACCTTCAAACTCTCTCTCTCTTTCTCCTCTTCTCTGTCCAGCCCTCTCTCTGTCTCCTCCTTCTTTTTTCTTCTTCTTTCTGCTTCTTCTCGTTCCTCCCAGCTGCCACGGCAGTGAGTGTGTGTGAGGGTGTGTATATATATGTAGATATAGAGATATATATATGTATGTGTATATATCTCACAAGAGGTATATATCTCTCTCTCAAGCTGCCAAAGTGACCCAAGGCCACAAATGGACGAGTATATATAGGGGTATGGGAGTGCCACGCGTTTAAAGCTGAAGGAAAGAAGAAAACATTTCTCAGGTTATGTCAATCGATTGAGACACCAGTCAATCGATTGGTAACAGATATTTGTAGTCAATCGATTGGAAACAATGTCAATCGATTGGGATGAATGGCAATCGATTGGAAATGTTGACACGTCATCACTTTTAGTCGGTTGAATGAAAATCGATTGGGATAACTTATCAATCGATTGGTATCAGAAAAGTGTCAATCGATTGGGAATATGTCAATCGATTGGTATCAAAATTCACCAAAAGGAAGAGAAAGTTTATACGAATATAGAAATGAAATACCGGGTCTTATTAAAATACCAAAATACAGGGTATTACACAACATGTCCTAAAGTCAAACGTAAAAGTCTAAGTCCTAAAGGTACTGGACTCAAAAGTTGTCCACATCGAATCCATAGATGGAAGCCTCGTCCTCTGGGGCAACCTCAGACAAAACATCATCCTCATCCATGTCATCGTCATCCATCATGTCCTCATCCTCTATCACAACATCCTCGATCAGCTCGGGTCCATCGTGCTCCACAACAGCTCCCAAATCTCCTGCATCAGCGGCCATGTCAGCCTGGGCTGCATCAAATGCGGCTGCAAGTGCCTCAGCCTGTACCATAGCCTGTGCCAACTCCGGTGCTCCGATCTCGAATCCATGGGGATGTGCAGCCATCTCTGCGGCCCACTCAGCTGCTAGCTGTGCTATAACGCCTCCTGGTAAGACTGGTACTACTGCATCATCGTCTGCGGCTACCTCCTCTTCCTCTATCGGATAACCCTCTGCAACTACAATATCTATGCCAACTGGCACGTCCATACCAGCTGGGTCCACGGGGTCCTCCTCCTCTGGATCATATTCCGGCTCCTCGTCATCGGTGTCCTCGTCCTCCTCATCCTCCATCTCCTCATCGTCATCCTTTGGCTCATCGTCGCCATCGCTCTCATCATCATCCTCTGGATCCTCATCTGCTAGGGGGTGCATCAGCCATGTCTGCCTCCGGTGGGGGTGGAGGTGCTGCTCTAACCTGTGCAAGTAGAACCTGGTACGAAGAACGGTCTCGTAACATCAGTAGAGAATCCTCCTCGATGCGTTTGAAGGTCTCCTTGCGGTAGATCATCTCCTGACGTATCACTTCTGGGTCCTGAGTCCCAAATCTCTGCTGCTCGATCCGCATGTCTCGCTCTGTCTCTGCAATAGCTCTCTGCCTAACCTTCCAGGCATAGTACTCTGGATCTGCTGGCGCAATACTACTCTCATACACATAGTGTCCTCCGAACTCGTCTGGAACGAACAGCGGCGGTGCCATGCTACCTGAAAAGGGACTACCTTAAGTCAGAACTAATCTTAATATCCATCTATAGAATCTCAAGGTTCTAGGACCAGATGGTGTGGGATAATCTGTGAGCGAAAAGGTATACAACCTAGGCTCTGATACCAAGAATCCTGTCACGCCCAGGAACGGCAAAAGTAGAGAAAAATAAATTTTCTTTTTGGGTCCAAAGGCAGCGACGGGTGAAGTCACATGATTGTCCACACCACGCAGTACTAAGCAACAAGAAGTAATAGTGTAACAAGAATGAAGTCTAGGTTCTGATTCACAACATAACATAAGGTCACAGAAGTTACTAACTATTACATATCAGAGTCTCGAATCAAATATAAGGCAGCGGAAGTACAAATGTCAAGGCAACATATGCCTGACTACAAAAAGAGTTCTAAAACGGTAAAGACAATTAGCTACAATTCTAGTCTAGTCTTCAGTTGGCATAAAGGTAGTCCTCGGCGTAGTAGTCTTCTTCAGTTTGACCTCCGTCGGGGAAATCCTCCACAGGGACTCCATCACCGTCATAGTAGTCCTCTCCTGCAGGCCCTTCACCTGTATAGTCATAACCAGGGTGCGCTGGAACGTAGAAATGTCCAGCGGCATAAACGCCGTCAGCTCAATGAAAGCCGAGTGAGTTAGATACTAACAGGGTATCAACGATTGAAGTTATTACAAGTTATAAGCCGTAACCAAATTAGAATTCTGTAAGGGTAACTTCTTTAATCAAACCGATGATCCGATTACTAATGTTTTACTTATTATAAAACTGATAACACGTCTAAATAGGGGGAAACAGACTCGACAGTAGTTCAACTCTATAACACATCATTGCTCATCCACCGCTTTTAAGAACATATGCACAGTTCACCGCATGTCATGGATACCACGTTAGTCCATCCCCCGCTTTTAAGAACATATGCACAGTCCACCGCATGTCAGGGATATAACGCTTTAAACAACAGTACATCATTCTATGCCACGACTTAGCGACGTCTACCAGTGATCACGGTCCACCGCATGTCATAGACACCTTCGTCTGTCTACCGCTTTTAAGAACATATGATTAGATCATCTGGCTATCTTAGGGCAAATGGTCCGGTTCACCGCAAGTCATAGACACCTTCGTCTGTCTACCGCTTTTAAGAACATATGATCGACCAAAGCCCGCCCACGCAAATTTCCCGAATCTTAGCAAACCTACTTAAGTTCGACTCTATCACCGATACATGACAATCCCAATGTGGCCTGACTACTCTGAATGAAATGAACGTTAACTCCAAAGGATTCACGACTATTCCATTATCTAACATTATAAACATTCTCCGTTAATCTTGTTATTACTACGATCCTACGCTGCATTAACTCGTTATCATGTCTGTATTACAATAATAAAGCATGCTGGGAAATACTGAACAGTAATTAAACAACTAAACAGTTATGACATTATCTAAACAAGTAAAACAGTAAACTGTAACTGCCAATCGATTGGTATAGATGTCAATCGATTGGTATAAAAGTAGTGTCAATCGATTGATCAAAGATTCAATCGATTGGATCACAATCCATGTCAATCGATTGATAAAGATTCAATCGATTGGAACATGAAAGATGTCAATCGATTGATAAAGTGTCAATCGATTGACACTTCGTCTTCTTCACAGAGAAGACTGCCCAGCAACATATAAACGGGAGTACATGATTTCTCTTCCATTTCTTCATTCAAACATGTCATAACATCAATGTAAGGCTACCAAGTGAGTTTAGAACTCACCTAGGCGTTAAGGGCATGTTTGGGAATGTGTGTTGAAGCTTGGAGCTTCAATGGTGGCTCCTCCCTCTCTCCTCTAGTTCTCTGTCTTCTCTCTTCTCCTTCTCCTTCTCTTCTTCTTCTTCCTGGTCTTCTCCTTCTTTCTTCTTGTCTCAGTCCATCTGTGTGTGTGTGAATGAATATATGTATATGTGTGTATATAAGTGTATATATATATATAAACACACACAAAACCCTCCCTCTCACTCTCTCTAATTTCTGTAAACAAAAATACACCCAAAATGGGCTGGTATATATAGAGATGGAGTGTTCACGTGGCCTTTCCTCAGCCAGAGTAAAAGAATCTGCCCAGCTGCCTCCAATCGATTGACATAAGTGTCAATCGATTGACACAATCAATCAATTGGTATAAAGTTCAATCGATTGGTACAAGCAATCGATTGATATACTTGCCAATCGATTGGTATCCAAAATATACCAAGGGTAAGGCCAAACTCATACAAGTATTTAAAAGAAACATACAAGGTCTAGTTATATAATATATTACAAAAATACAGGGTATTACAACAATGTACCACACTCATCTTGCCGACTCTTTTCTCTCGACAGACACCACAACCCACCATCTTACTCTAGTATCTTTGAAACGCTAAGATAGCCACACTTTAGCAACGGGGCGCCAGGGAGTGTCCAGTTTGCCTCACACTTTGGTCCGGGGTACCAGGGAGTGTCCATTGCCTCACACTTTGAATACCTAATCCGCCATGCAAATACCGGAGCAACCTCACGCAGTATCCAGACTCGGGTATCAGGGAGTGTCCGTAGGCCACACTTTAGCACTACCATGGGTGCCAGGGAGTGTCCAAGTTCGGCGTCACACACTTTAACGCTTCCATGGGCGTCAGGGAGTGTCCATTTTTGCCACCGTCGCATTTCAAAGATACCCTTGCCGCAATCTCAACACGTCACACTTTGGTACACAATAACCAGGGAGTGTCCACCACACAATCTCAATCTCAGTCTCAATCTCACACTCTTTCCACCCTGACTGACACCCACATGCATGTACAACTGACTCCACATGTATGTCGTGAATCTTAAACATAAAGGAATTCACTAAATTAAAGAAACAACGTACGTACGGGGATTGATAAGTCATAATACAACGTTCTACTCGTTCAAACCTAATCAATTAAAATCCTATTTTAATAATTTTCCCAAACAGTACTCACACAGTATATAAATTTTCATGCCAAACAGTCCCTTATCACAAAACAAGCAAAAATAAGAAACTGCCAGAAGTCGCGCGCGCAGGCCGCTCGCACGACGGGTCGCTCGCGCGACTTGCCTATTTTCATTTATATATATAGACTTTTCTGTCTGCCTGGGGACGCATACCTCGCGCGCGCGGGCCGCTCGCGCGAGAAGTCGCTCGCGCGGGCCGCTCGCGCGACCCAAGCTCGCGCGATCGCGCACGCGAGTTCTTGTAGAGATTTCGTCTTCTTCCCCAGAATTCCCCTATTTCAGTTTTAAGGGGTCTAATTGACCCATTTTGCAATCCGGATTAAAACATGACATGTAATATATGAATCTTTTTATATTTTCACAAGGATTATGAATCCATGATCAATTTTATATGAATCAAACTATAACTCTTGAATTTTATGAAAAACTAAAAGTTGTCAAAACTTAATTTCCAATATGCTTTCTCATGTGAACAAATTAAGGTCTAATACTTTGGGTATAGCATATATGACATGTAATCTACCATATTTATCTAGCAAAACAGATTTTGGTTAAGGTGGAAAAATCTTGATTTTTTTTCAAGCTATGATCACTAACGTAAAATTTTCATGGAGGTTTTACATACTAAGCTACACACACAGAAATTAAGCATGTAATTGCATTCATAGTGAGTTAATAATACTCACTGGTTATAAGAGATTGAAGGAATCGTTGAGAAAGAAAGCTAAATAAGAATCCAATTGTAAGCTTGGAAGCTATGGTGATGAAGCTTTTCTCTCACTATATAAAATTCTGTAAATTTTCTTCTCTAAACTCTCTGAAATTGATGTGCAGAATGTGTGTGATTGAGAGAGTATGTGAGTGTGTGAGTTATATAGAGCTCACAATCTTAGGCTCCAAGTTGTGAGTTGTGATACTCACTCAACAAACTAATTTATTTCTAATTTCTAAGTGAACTAACTAAAATACAGATCACACATATAGAATTATACATACGTATATACACTCTCAGATTGTGAAGAGGCAACTTAGAGTAGTAGGGGTCAATTGATGTTGTTTGGCAATTTAAACTTATGGCCTTAGGATCAAGCACACATCACAAGCATTGCCAAACAAGGCCTAAGGCAATCATTAATTGCCATAAAGTGTGTGTCAAATCTAACTTTACATCACTTCCAGAATCTGTGGAAGTTTAGCACAGCGCGGACAGTTTTGAACGGAAACTGGTATTTTCGTGGCACGGTGGTCACCCCAAAAATACAGAAAATTCATTTTAACGTAGGAAGTGATTTTCTGGTTTTATAAAAATACTGATTGAGTTAAAAGTAAACATCTCCACCGTTTTTGAAATACAGTTTTGAAATCTAACACAGCCGTTGCTAAATTTTGTAAAATTGCAGTTTGACCCCAATAAGAATTCAAACATGAAATTAGGCAAGAAATAAATTTCACACATAAGAATTGTAATAAAAATAAAAGCAGACACTGTATATTTAATTTTAAATATGACAATGCAATTAGATGAAAATGCAGGTTATTACACCGTGAATGTGTTAATTTGTGTTTTTAACATTTAAATTAAGTACCCGGGTTATGTACACCCATTGGGTCACTCATTTTAGAACTTTAGAATGTATTTCGGGCCCATATAAAGCCTTTTTGTGAGGCCCCTAGACAAAAAACGAGATTTTTAGCCTTTTGTGTGTTTGTTTTATAATATATGTAGGTGTATCATATATACATACATAATATACCTCCTAGGGTTTTGATAACAAAAAGAAAAGAAAAGAGAGACATGAGAAAAATAGACCAGTCAAGAGAGAGAGAGAAGAAGAAGAAGAAGAAGAAGAAGAAGATAATAATAAGAGAAGAAAAGAGGAACCCCAAATATTGTTTTGCGAATCTTCATCAACATTGAAGTCCTAAATCGGTGAGTTAACTTGTTATTTTCTTTCAATCTCGTTTGATTGAAATTTAAATGGATAGATTATTAAATTAGTATGGTTATGGGTTATGAGATTGAGTTTTTTATTTACAATGATTGAAGTTATGATTTGAGATTTATAGATGAGCCTTGGATATACATTTGAGCAATTATTCAATTTTCGGATTTGGGATTTTCACGGATCAGATTTTAGTAGAAAATTCCTAATAAATCACACGTTACAGTTTTTGTGATTATGTTCGCTTAAGCCTGTAGGAAACGCAATTCTGGACAACTTTCGTCTAATGATATTTTTCCCAATTCTGCACCGTTTGGGCAGAAAATTCATATTACAGTAGCAGTTTTATGAATGTTAAAATAAGCGTATTTGCTATATCGTATTTTTGTGTGATTTCGTGTTCGTTAATATAAATTAATTTATTTGTGCATAGAAAGATATGAGTTATCATGTATAGTTGAGCTTTGTGAAATTATGACTGTGTGATTTTGTGCGGGTTATGAATCTGTGTGAACATGTAGCTGTTAATATAATTTTAACGAAAATTTGAGTTGAGATATATGAATCTCTTATGAAGTAGAGTTTTGTGAAAAACGTGGATGTATGAACGATAGAAAATCCTTAGAGTTCACCACTGCTCCTTATGATTTTAGGCGACGACTTCATGGATGACCCGTCCTTGTGTGATTAGACGGCGACTACGTGGATGACCCGCCTCTTCATTATTTTAAGCCTTATGCCCGGCTTGTTGGTCTATTTCATGTGTATCTAGACATTATTTTATTGACGTCAAGAATGTAAGGACTAGCCTTTCGGTGTATACTCAAATTCCAGTGATACCCCATAGGAGTTGGGACAGGAGTAGGAGTTAGTATTACGTTAGGAGACACATGGGATATATGTGTAGGCTGGACCATGGATGGGTGGCCGAGGTGGTGAACATAAGGTGTAATAAAATAAAATACTTTGTGGTGTTTTATTCTTGCGTTTAGAAGTTGAATTATAATTAATTACCTCTTATTGTGGTTGCATCGTAGAAAGTTGTGGACGCTTAGTCATCGAATTTTCTAATAATTTTTCGTGTTGTAATTGTTGTGTGTGAGAATATTGTCTTGAAGTGACGTTTTATTATCTAATTTTAACTTTTAATATTGTCTTGATGTGGACTCAAGGCTTTAAATTTCAAAGGGAAAAGAAGGCCAAAACCAATTTGGCAATTCGTAAAGGTAATTAAATCTGAATAAAAACATGATAGATATAATGGTAGCTGTTTAAATTATACTTAGTATGTTATGGTTAATGTATTGATATAATGTATATTGCGGTTATTCAATTGTTGCTGGGTATGTTTTCATTGTTTGAAATTTTTGAGAGGTTCTATTTATAGAGGAGACTCTGTCGAAAGTTTTAGAAATTCTAGGTCAACATTCATTCCAACATAAGTTAGTTTTACCACGACTTGTGATTGCAGTAATTTATTGTTTGTCTAATATTTGTTATACATTTATTCATAGGGACCAAAGCAACTAGGAAATTATGAATGTGGATACTATATGTTACTTTTCATGAAAGTGATAATGGAGAATCCATCCAAATCTATCAAGATAAAGGTATTATCATAGTATTCTTTGTAAATGTGTCGCCAAATTTTTCTCTTCTTCTTGTTTTACTTTGATTCATAAAGTGTGGAGGTGGTGGTGGTGTTGTTGTGGGGAGGGAATACATCCTTAACATCTCATTCTTTCCTGAACTTTTTCAGATGAAAGAGTTGTCTCAAAAAGTGAAATATAAAAGCCACGAGCTAAATGTACTTCAACTTGAGTTCATTGAGTTCATTCAAGAATACATTTAAGTATTGAAAATTTCAACATTTTTTCCTTTTTCCAGGAAATCTATATTTTTACAATTTAAGAAAATTATATACTCGTTATATAGAATCTAATACATTGATTTCATTTTTGTTTCAGTGTTACACAGTTAGACTACATGGAACAAATACTGCAAATAAGTTGATGTACTAGTGAAGATTGAAGAGTTTAAATAGACACTAATCTTGTTTTTATTTATTTATTTATTTATTTTAACAATGTTACACATACATTATTGGTTTGTTGGTTTAATACATACTTAGTGGTTACTGTTACATTTTTTTTGTACATAACTAATTATTAGATTGATTATTGAAAAATTTTGGTTGGAAGGAAGATAATATCTGAATATGGTTCTTGAGTTGATTTGTAACATGCATGTTTTGATGATGTATTTGAATTGTGTAATCTTGATTGTTGGATTATCAACAAAATATTTTTTTTCTTTAAATGTGTTTTATATTATATATGACTGTTTCATAAAAAACAATCATAAATTAGCAATAGTTCTACTAAAGTCATAAATAGTGTCATTATTTATGACTTTTAAAATGTTATTTATGACTGTTTTGAAGATTATTTATGACAATAAAAAGATTATTTATGACTTTTTGAAGGTTATTTATGATTATTTTAAATATTATTTATGACTATTTAAAGGTTATTTATGACTTTTTTGAAGATTGTTTATGACTTTTTAAATGGTTATTTATGACTAATTTGAAGATTATTTACGACTTTTTAAAGGGTTATTTTTGACTTTTTTTGAATATTATTTATGACTTTTTTAAAAGGCTATTTATGACTTTTTTAAAGATTATTTATGACTTTTTTAAAATGTTATTTATGACTTTTTTGAAGATTATTTATGACTGTATCAATTAAAAAATAGTCATAAACAATTTGAAAGCACTCATTTTTTATGACTATTTTTTTAGAACTGTTGTAAAAGTAATAATTATTTATGACTTTTTTAACAAACTCGAACTTATTTATGACTGCAATATTATGACTTATTTTAAAAGCTTAAAAAAAAGTCATAAATGTATATTTATGACTCTTTTTTAAAGTCATAATAAGGGTTTTTTGTTGTAGTAAAGTTCTATATATTGCTTAGTATCTGCTTATCTATTTAAATGAGGGCGATGAGGGGTATGAGTTTGAGTCTGATGGAGAAGGGTATTGGAGCGATATGGAGAAGAAGAGTTGGAAGCTTAGTTTGTTGGTAGGCATCAATTTAAATTACATTGTTGACAATGTGAATTTCTTTGTATAGATTAGCTATTTTGTTTCCCCTTCCCCTTGGGTGCGTGTTATAAGGCGGTATCTTATCAATTTTTTTCCACCTCATTTGCAGAAACTTAAGCCATCCATAAAAGAGTGCTACGATATCACTCCACATAAATCACAAGATCAACAAGTTCTAAGAGGATTGAGAGAAACTTCTTTGTTTGTGGTTGATCTAAAGACTGGAAAGGAAAGCTACAATTTGACAACTGATAAATTTTCATTTCACATCTCAAGACCAACTACAGATTTGATCAGTCTGACCGAGATGGATCACTTCTATGGAACGTGACGGTGGCGGACATTGGACCTGTTTTAGTTTGCCAAGGTCTCGGGAATTCTTTTGGTCATTCTGATTTTTTTGGCACTAACTATAATAGGGCACTGTCATGTCAGTCAAAGGAAGTCAGTTTGCTACCCGAGGCTCCTCATGCAGATCCGATGATGAGAGTGCCCACTTCGCCCCACATCATTCGTTCGCCCCACATCATTCCTACTCAACCAAAGTGCAACCTGACAGTGATCTAGTGGCTTCTTTGCCTGCATTTACTGGAAATTGGGGTATTTATGTTTTTCAAGGGGCTGCGTTTCCTTTAATTCCTTTAATCACCATTCTTTTGGTGTTTGCTATCTGCCTTTATGTTTTTATAAAACAAATTTTGTTGCCTAAAGTGCCCGGTAATATAAATGGAAAAATTGTAAAATAAAAAAGAAAGAGAAATCGGAAATCAGGTAAACTTAAGGGTGATTGTGCATGCACTGAGATGGAAGAGTTGCTTTTCAACCTCAACCAAGCAAATGATGGCAGTACACGTAGCATTGGTACGTTGCGTATTTCAAATATTGAAATTGGTAAAGGAAGCAATGGTACCGTTGTGTTTGAGGGATCTTATCAAGGTCGTTCGATTGCGGTGAAGTGCCTCGTCAAGGGTTATCACGTCGTTGCGGAGAAAGAAATTGAACATCTCAGGGAAAGCGACCAACATTCGAATATTGTTCGATATCATGTAAAGGAATCAGACGAAGATTTTGTATACATTGCGTTGGAGCGTTGTGTTTGTAATTTGTACGACTTAATTAATTGATTCAAATGTCAGTAGACCCCATTGGAAGTCCACTGTATACCGAGGACCCAACAAAGAATTCCATGACAGGATCTATAGTCAATTTGGTGAAGCGTGTTAGGGAGGAGGATAAATTGTGGAAGCCTGGTGGCCGTCCTTCACCTACACTATTGAAGTTGTTGAGGTTAGTTTGTATTTCAATGATGCAATTAGATTTTATTCTTTATTTTGAACATGTTACCATCAGGCTTAGGGAGTCAATTTTCCCCGCTCCGCTCTGCCCCTAATGGTAAGAGTTTGGGAATGCATAATTGGTTTAGGAGCGAATTTGGTCTAGAGAGAGTGAAATCCGTTAGGAGGAGGGTTGGTTGTGGTAGATGGCTCATAAATCAGACTTCGCCCCGATTACAAGGATAGTTTACCAAAATACCCTTAATATTTGAATAAATTTTCTGAAACACCTTCAGTAGTTACTAAAGTATGGCTTAGGGTTAGCTAGCTAGCATTTCATGTATCAAAACCATAGTCTGATCCTTTCTTCAAAAGTTTGAACCGTAGTTCATTTCGTGCTAACATTACAATGAAATGCTCATTTTCAAATTTTCACTGTTTTAGATTAATTTAGCTCATTAACACTGTTGGAGCATTTATTATGAGATCTGGGAAGATCTGTTGGAAGTTGGATCATGTATTGGAAGATCTGTACTATTTATTGCTCAAATTATTCACTCTCTGGTTCTTCTCTATGTCCTTGTCGAAAAGGCTGAAAGCCTTCTTGAATTCGTCTCTGAGCTGATGACCATTCGTTTACCAATGAAGAGAAGAGAGGCAGAGGAAAGTACGTGCTCCTTTTTACTTGAGATCTGAGTCATCTGACCCATCAAGCCAAATAAAAAGTTTATATTCTCAGTATCATATATAGTCCAAAGTTCACCATCATATCACCAACCCAACACCAACTATTCAAATCTTTATATTTTTCTGTCTGCCTTCTATATAATATTCCAGCTCAGTGTGGGCCATCCAACTTATGACTAGGACAACAAAGTTATGACTAGGCCGGATGCTTAGCTTGCTGTGATTGGGTGACTTCGCTGACAGCCTCTCTCTCCCAACCAAAAACACTCTTTTTATTTTTTTTTCCGTTACCCTAACTCTTCTGATTGTCTCTCTCCAGCCCCCCTCTCTCCCTCCCTCTCCTCTCTGTACTCCAGCCTCTCTCCCAACCAAAAACCCTCTTTTAGTTTTTTATCATTACCCTAACTCTTCTGATCGTCTCTCTCCAGCCCCCCCCCCCCCTCCCTATCTCTCTCTCTCTCTCTCTACCCCCTTCGGAATCGAAGGGTCAATTCGGTAGTGGCTTCCTTCGAGGCGGCAGCGATTTCAAACTCTTGGCACTGGCAACTGGAACAACAAACCGAGCCTCAATTTGATACTTTGAAGGAGATGTTTAAATTTTAATTGTCTTGCAATAAGGTAAGGTTATCGTAGTTTTTGTGACTCCGACAACTATTTACACATGTATTTTTATGTCCGTGTCTCAAGCATTAACTATGGACTAACTATGATTAGTAAAACAAAGCGAGACCTTTTTTTTTTTTTTTTTTTTTTTTTTTTTTTTTTTGTGTCCGGTGTCAATGTTCAAAGAATATTTTGGTTATGCTCCATTATCTTTGTTCAGCATAATGAACAGAGCTCTATTCATTGCCTAAATCCAACTTTCAATATTGAATGTTTCTATCATATTGGGTGGACCCTAAATGACGAAATATGGATGATAATTTTTAAAATTAATCGACTGACAGATTCAAAATTATTTTATTTATAAACACATGAACTAAAATAGTCATGTTGAATATGCTTAAGAAACTATGTGTTTGAAAGTAAATGGATTAAGATTTGAGAGCTTGAGTTTTTGACCCTAACTTTGGCAAAATTTTAATTGTGTTTTGTTGAATTTTGTGTACGTTTTGGTTCCCAAACACATGTGGGAGTGGGAACACTTGCTACATGTGTTTGGGAACCATTTGGGATTCAAAAATTGGAGAGCACAACATTAGCCATGTGATTAAGAAAAAGAAAATTATTTCTCAATGATCTTCATTTTTCCTCTTTTGATCTTAATCGTGTACTTGGTGAATTTTTCCACAGGTATATCTATTTTGATGAATTTTTGTAAGATGTTTTTGTAACGTTCTATTTTTTTCATTGACAATTCTTTTCAATTATAATTTAGTGGTACCATGCAGGTGATCACCCAGTATATTAACTAGCTACCATTCAAATCAATTTATTTTGTGCCAATTTCTATGTTGAGGGACTGATGCAGAGAAATTAACTCCAAATCCAATTTTGGAAGTTTGTATGATTATTCATTATTACTAAATGGTGGTTGAATTTTTTGGGCTATATTTTAGAATGCAATATTTACTAAAGGGCAATGCTATAGTGAGCAGCTTCTCATATGAGAAGACGGGTTTTAACCGTTGGATGAGCATCTAGTCATAAGATTCCCAGGAATCTGGAGAGGCATTTATTGTTAGATGCTCATCCAACGGTTAAAACCCGCCTTCTCATATGAGAAGCTTCTCACAATAGACTTGCCCTTTACTAAAAAAATCAAGATCTAGGCTTTTGTGTGGTCCATGAAGTTTGAATGCTACATTTAATTCCCTTTATTGTTTTCCCCTCCATAATACTTATTGCGGAATTAATTTCTTATGGAATCTCTTTACGTAGTAATTTCGGGTTTTTATTGTGTAATTGATTCTCTCCATAATTTAATTTGATTTGATTTGTTTCCCAAATTGTGCTTTCCCCCCAACTTTCTATCCCTAAAATCTATCTCCTAATTATTTCCCCGAATCCTATCTCAATTATCTTCCATTTTGGAATCCCTGACCATTATTTTTCATTCCCGGGATTGCCTAAAATCTCTCTCCCAATTATCTCACAGTATCAATTATCTTTCCCGAAATGTATCCGATTCTCACAATTCCAATTATCTCCTTGAGTCCCTAACTCCTAAAAATCTATAAAAGGTTTTTTGTATTTCTTCCTTATTCGTCCCACTGTATGGTATATTACTTTACATTAATGCTATCATGAAAACCCTAAGGCTAGGTTATATAGTAAGTCCCTCAATGAAAAACATGAAAAAATCAAAGGAGAAGTAACAGGGGTAGTTCGACCGGTCGAATGCCCCTCTGGTTGGCCACAACTTTAACTTCATGCCTACCATGCGTGCCGATCGTAGAATCGCCATATCTTGTAGCTCTGACCTCGGATTGACATGAAATTTGTAGCCACGCGAAGCTAACTGGATGAACTACATTAACCTTGATTGAAGTAGCTTCTCAAGTCATGGTCTTCAGCACTCAAATTAGGATATATAGAATTCAAAACTTTCGCGATAATCTTGAAATATGATCCTCTTTTGCATAAGATTGACTTTATTCACCTATAAAACAACTAAAGAACCCACATAAATGATGTAAGAGTGAAAAACAGGGGTTACATGGTAAAAGTGTATAAATGATGTGCTTAGAAGCGCCGAGAATGGTATTTTGCACAAGATAAGACATCAAGAATGCAAAATGCGAGTCTAATCAGTAATATTATTTGTCCAAATAGAAAAAAGCTCAAACTGAGGCTTCAAATTATATGTTTTTGCACAATTTCTAATTCCAATGCATAGATCTCAAAAAAATAAATTACATGGAAAAAAAGCCAACAAATGATAAAGTTATGGTCGTTTAATTGAAACAGCTAATGTTAACTGTTTGTAAACAGATAAAAGCTCAAAATGAGGCTCCAAATTATCTATTTTTGCACAATTTTCCAAGTCCAATGCGTAGATCTCAAAAGAATACATGAAATAAATTTTTTTTAAAAAAAAAATTCCACCCCAAGAGGCTAGAAAATGAGAAAGTTATGACAATTTAAAGTTAACATTTTAACAATTAATTTATCTGTTATCTATTTGTCAGCAGATAAAATAACTGAACAACTAAAAAATTTGATTTCTTTCCTTCATAATTTCATATCACATATAGATCTTATTTTAAAAAATTTGACTTTACTATTCCAAAACTATAAATTTTATGAAAAAACGAGTTTGAAAATTGAAAGTTATGGAATTTTAAGGTATAAAGAAAGCTAATGACGACATGGCATGCCTAACTCTCAAAGGGGAAAAAAATAAGAATTCTAATTGGTACCAAAAAAAGTGACGAGGGACCTTTTAGTTAAAAAAAAGTTTGGATTTTTTTATTATACTACCTTTTCTTATTGAATTTCTCACCAAAAACCCCTTTATTTATCTCAGCTCAATGGCAATATGCACAAGTTTTAATTTATTTGTCCTTCTCACTAGGGGTGTTCATAGGCCGACCGGAACCGAACCGATCCAACCGACCCAAAATGAACGATCGATTTTCTAAAATTTACTCTAAGTTGAAAACGAACCGAATCGATAAATTAGGTCGATTTTTGAAATACGGGAAAAACAAAAACAAAAAACAAAAACAAAAACAAGAAAACAACGATGAACACCCTACTTCTCACTTTACTCCATTGAACGTTATAGAAGTTGATCCTTTGGTTAGTATAAACCTGAATACTCTTTTTCCTCTTCAATAAAAATACATAATCAAGGGAAAATGGGGGATTGTTATTCCCACTCCAAAATTGAACTAATGCACTTCGTGGTACTATTGATATATCATGCAGTACCATACAGTTTATGCATTCTGTAGAGTTCAATGGTTCATCCATGGAGTGTGAATAGCAATTCTAAAAAACGGTTGTAAGAAGAAATTGTGGGGATCTCTAAGTAGGGGCGTAGCCACACATTTAGGATGGAAATTTGAGAAGCATAACATTACTCGTACTGTTATGTGACACAGCTTGTCTTTGAAGGCCCATGATATTTTGCTCTTATGTTCAAATTTCAATGTCATTCCCCAAGACTTTTATCTAAATAAGGTCCAAAAAGAAAGCAAATTGCATGGTTATTTCTTAAGCCTCATCTTTCAGGAGGGGGAACTATATGTATATATATGCACATATATATATATATATATATACAAAGATTCTCTAAAAAGGGCGCCCTCTCTTTATTAAAGAGGGCCTCTGTTTTGGCCGTCGGATCGTGTTTAAAAATTGTGAAATGACAAAACTGTCATTAATGAAAATATGATCCGACGGCCAAAACACAGTCCCTCTCTTTAATAAAGAGAGGACGCCCTCTTTAGAGCCTGACTGTATATATATATCTATCTAATAAAGGAGGAATGCCTTTATGGAGAGATATTTTCACTCTTGAATCTTAATCCAAGGGTTCACATCCAAGGGTTCACAATCACTCAAGGCTTTCCTATCTCTCTCTCTAATGGCTAAAACAAATCCAACCTAAACAAATCCAGCCCAAGTCTTTAATCGAATGGTCGTAATTGATTTAATTGTTGGACTTATCTACATATCCTCTTTGAAAAATTAAATTTTGGTTTTTTCAAAAAACAAAAAAAAATAATAACAGTAATAATTTTTGGCTGAAGAGCTATTTGGATATTAGAGCCGAAGACACTCAAATTTTCCAAGGACCGAAGGCAGGCATAGTTAGTACCAAAAGCACTCAAATTATGCAATTATCGTAACATCGTTTTTTTTGGCAATTACTATATATATATACGAAAATTCTCTAAAGAGGGCGCCCTCTCTTTAATAAAGAGAGGACCTCTGTTTTGGCCGTCGAATTGTGTTTTCATTAAAGGCAGTGTTGTCATTTTACAGTTTTTAAACACGATCCGACGGTCAAAACAAAAGTCATCTCTTTAATAAAAAGAGGACGCTCTCTTTAGAGCATGACTATATATATTTATATATATATATATATATATGTTGTTTGAGCATACGCCTTTGAGGACGTGTGCATGAACATGATGGAGAAGTCTTACATCTTAGTGTCGTTGTAACCAAAAAAAAAAGAAAAAAGAAAAGGAAATAACATTTTTTGTTTTACATTATAAAAAAATAAAATAAAAACATGCACTCACCAAAGTGATTAAAATAAATAAAATAGTTTTACCGATCACAAATAAATTATTTTACTACCTTTACTTATATATATATATATATATATATGGTACCTTTATTTTAATGAAATAACAAAAACTTTCTTGTCTATTTTAGATTTGAACACAACGCTTGTCACAGACCTTAAATGTGAGAAATATTAGAGGAGGTTAGAGTAATTTTACCCCCCCAAAAAATATATTTCTCAATTCCGAGTCATTTAATTAACACTTCTTTCAATTTTTGATTTTCAATAAAAGTTCTCCAAATAAATACCTTGTGATTGAACTTATCTTAGAGAACCAAGGTATTTATTTATTTGGGCTATACTCTAGATCCATCACAAGCTTGGTTAGGATACTTGTATTTGTCATCAATCATCCTAAGAGGAAGTTCAATCTATTCGTTGATAATATAAACCTTTCAATTTCAGGACCGCTTAATTATTTCTTTTCCTTATTTTTTTTCAGTTTTATTCACGCAGGTGAGAACAACATTTTTCATTTTAAATTTGGAAATGGGACAGAAGCTTGGACCCAAGTCCACTGGGGCCATTCCCCAAACTTGCACCAACTAAGTTGGGCTGACCTCAGTGATTTTGAGGATATTTGGGTAGCATAAGAATCTATTCTAAATAATTTGGTATTTATATAGCCATTTTTTTTTTAATATACAAGAGTCCGTGCCCAACTCAAAAATACCTCAAGAATTGGTTATTCTACAAACCTAACATGTACATGATTTTCGTGAAAAGTGGTTAAATGTGAGTGGCAGATTGTGATCATATTATTTTAGGCATGCCCAAACAGGCCCTTATATTTTTTCCTCTTTATTACATTTCCCCTACAACAAAACTGACCAAACTGGCCTAACTGTCTGTGTATATGGTTTTATGGGGCAGCTGGATAGTCTAACCAAATTTATAGAGGCCAATGTGAGATCGATCTGTGTCACCTCACCTACATCTACATCCTCTCTTGTATTCAAGTTAATTATCAATCTTCCATATATTTTAGAAAATTAGCCCGAATATCAGCAACTGTAACCTTCCATAGAACTGATCCATATCGGTCAAATTGTATCAGTGTGTAGTCTCTCCTTAAAATGTAAAGTAGCAATTTATCAGCCTTTAGGTTCATATGACCCGTTTCCTCGGTAGTTGTACTAAAGAAAGCATTCTTCTCTTCATTGCTTTGCGATGAGGGTGGAGGAGAATCAGTTGTCGAACTCAAGATTAACCTTCCAGTCTGTCTTTGGATCAACCGCAAACACAGTAGAATCCTGGGATCCAAGTACAACTTGCCCATCTTTTGTTATATGAGGAGTTGTTCTGATGTACTCTTCAATAGACATCTCAAGTTTCTGCGAGCACAAGAATGAGGTGAAAACAAATGCATTAGATACCCACCCCCTTAAGACAGAAAAGCACTAGTAAGTAAATAAAATATATATATATATATATATATAAAAGTTTGGTCACATTAATCACCATCCACATGAAAAGGAGGAAGACAATGCTCATCAACAGGTGTTTTGAATATCTAGACAATTAAAAAGGCCAGATGAATCTCCAAAGCACTTAATTAAACAATATGCTTCGACATGCATGGATGCCAAAAAAAAAAACCCTCTTGTGCTTTGTTGATACAAATAAATTTTGAAAAGTTTTGGGGGGGACCATGACCCCTACCTGTCCCTACAATACTCCACCCCTGTGTGTAGTGGTGCAAATGTGAATGTGTGCATGTATATAGTTGCTGAATATATATTACTCATATGTTACGTAGATAATATGAGATGTTAGTGTGGAGGCTAGGTGTTGTCTTTCATGCAAGAACAAGAGGAGAAAAGTTGGACAGTTGATACATATTCTATATACCATTTTCCCTCATTTAGACACCTACCCCTTGCATGCAATAAGTATATAGATATTTCTACATACTAGTTTGTCGAGACATGCGTTGCACGTGATATGTGCACAACACTTTATCCACAAATATATATATATATATAATTTTTTTTAATAAATGAACAAGGAAAAAAAAAATAGAGAGGTAGGGATACGATTAACAAATATTGCATAGGAACATTTTCAACATACCACTTTACCAAGCTCACTGTGAATGTACAAGTTCCAATCGTTTCCAAAATCTATGAAGTAACTACAGCCTGGTCCGGAGGAATTTTCCTTGTAAATGTCGTGGTTGAGAGGAACATGATATGAAGAATAAATTGGTTGTCCTGTTGCAAATGACCATAGTATTTTCCTTGATTTAGGATCCATTGAATAGATTGTGCCATCCAGGGCGGCAACCAGGGTTGTTTCATGTTCAGTACTGTTTGAATAAAAATACAAGAAAACAAAAGAGCAAGGGAAAGAAATTGAATTAGTCAACAACAAATCAAGAGAGTCATAATTGGCAAAAAAGATTAAATCAGACATGAAAATTCTATGACTCAAACACTAGCCTGAAAACCAGGACTTGAGGAGATTTTATTGGACGGCAGACCTAAACCCATATCATACACGAGCATGAACATTCTGTTTCCGGGTTTAACAAGGAAACTAGCTAGTTAATATTCTTTGAGAATTCCAACCTACCAAGACAAATAGACCGAGCTCTTACGTACGTACATACCAAAGAGCATGTGTTTTATTTAAGTCTATAAATCCACGCTTGTGAGTGTTTTATCCAGGTTTCAAAGCCATTTTGCACGTTCATATTTATTTGTTCTTAACAGTCGAACCTTCTAATTTTACCCAGCAAATAAATAAAGGGAAATTTGGTGATAAACCCCTTAGAATCAGTCGTTACTGTGCAAAACCCAGTCAAACTCTTGTTTGATCTAAAGCCCACGCGCGTTTTAAATTTGCAATCAAAAACCCATTTTTCTTTTTTTTATTTATTTGAATGACGACGTTGCCCCCAACATCGACGAAATCGTCCGATGCCGGTGACTGCAACTACCACCGTCGCCACCATTGCAGCGAGACCACCATCACCATCGCCAGCACCACCATCACCAGCACCATCGTTGTGAGACTGTCATCACCACCATCACACCGCAACCACCACCACTTTCGTAGCGAGACCACCCCCATCGCCACCACCATCTCACCACGACCACCACCATTGCCACTGAATAAGATGATATATATATATAAATATATATATATATACACATATACACAGATAAAATCGTTGCCACTACCACCATCGCCATCGCCATCACCATCACCATCACCATCACCATCGCACCGCTACTGCCACCATCGCCACTACGTACCAGTGTACCGCCACCACCACAATCGTCACTGAAGAAGATGATATGTATATGTATATATATATATATATATACAAACACGGAGAGATAATATTACATGTTTAACAAACAGATAACATTTGTTTGTCAAACAGATAACATTATCTGTTTGTCTCCATCACTGCACCACCACCACAACCACTGCACTACCACCACCACCACATCCCCCTTAACAGCACAGTTCATAACCATATCCATTACAGCATCACCATGACCACCACTAGAGCACCACAATATTATCAGTTTTTGCAAACAGATAATATTATCTGTTTGCAAACAGATAATATTATCTGTTTGAAAAAGCTGAGAAATTTTCACAACCTACACCACTGCATCACCACAACCACCAATGCACCACCACCACCACCTCCTCCCCCTTAACAACACAGTTCATAACCACAGCCATCACAGCACCACCATGACCACCACTAGAGCACCACAATATTATCAGTTTTTGCAAACAGATAATATTATCTGTTTGCAAAAACTGAGAATTTTTCACAATCTACACCACTGCACCACCACTGCACCACCACCACCACCACCACCTCCTCCCCCTTAACAGCACAGTTCATAACCACAGCCATCACAGCACCACCATAACCACTACTAGCAGCACCACAAAACAGATAATATTATATGTTTTGACAATATTATCTGTTTTCGAAAACAGATAATTTTTTACAACCACCACCGCACCACCACCATCATACCCCTATAACAGCACAGTTCATAACCATTACGATCACAGTACCACCACAAACACTACCAGCAGCACCACAATATTATCTGTTTTTGTAAACAGATAATATTATCTGTTTTCTACAACACAATTTTGCACCACCATCAGAGCACCAACACCACCAGCACCACACCACCACCACTACTACCACCACCACCACCACTACCGCACCGCGCCACCATCACCATTTGTATCATCGTTGTCATTGCCGTTGTCATCGCGATTGTCATCGCCGTCGACATCACCCCAACCTCACCTCCATTACCACCGTCATCACCACCACCATCGAAGCACCACCACTACCACCATCGAAGCACCACCACCACCATCGTCACCTCCATCTATAATTGGAGCACCTCCACCACGACGTCACCTCCATCACTATCGCATCAACACCACCCGCCATCGTCACCACCATCACTATCAGCACCACCATCACCATCGTTGTCGTCACTTCTGCTGTGTAGGAGGAGAGGAAGTTTTCAGTTTCTTAGGAAATTAGGTCATTTTGGTCTTTTTGTTTGGGGAAGGGGTTTTTGAGTTAAA
The DNA here is from genome assembly GCA_033977485.1 of Hydrangea macrophylla. Lineage (NCBI taxonomy): Eukaryota > Viridiplantae > Streptophyta > Magnoliopsida > Cornales > Hydrangeaceae > Hydrangea > Hydrangea macrophylla. Next base: position 109,957,476 of record CM066984.1, on the reverse strand, counting down.
TATTTGGGCATTGGGCTTTATGTAGCATTGTATTGATTTTAGGGTGCTATGGCTGAGTGTCCCATAAATAAATAACTTTTAAGCTAGTGTTCATATTATGTATGTGTCAAACAACAAAAAACTGAAAGTCTCAATAATTACCATTAATATTATAACTCAAAGGTGGCATAAGCTTTTAGGGCATCTCCAATCCTTATGCAAACTTAAATTTAACTCTGGGTCTCAAATTGAAATAACACAAGCTCAAACTTAAAACCCCAAACTAAAATAACACTAATTACCATATACTCAGATGTTGATAATAGACGGACATTTGAGTACGACCATTGAAGAGCCTCGTATCAAATCCCACCTCTCCAATTCTACTATCTACGTGTAATTTTTCGACAAGAAATAAGGGCAAACCATATCATCGTATAATCAAGAGGGGAAAAGAAAAAAAAATTAATACTCCCTCCGTCCCATTTTGAGAGTCCGTCTTTGGGAACTCAACTTATTAAGGGGACAAAAAGAATCTACACCCACTTTTCACAATTGCCCCTAATCATTACAACAACTTTTTTAGTTTTGTCTTGGTGTAGATTTCAAGGAGGGATAATTTTGGAAAGTAAGTAAAAATTGTACATCAATTTTAGGAAAGTGGACACTATTTTGGGACATCCCAAAATGGAATAATGGACTCTCAAAGTGGGACGGAGGGAGTAATTTATAAAAAGAGGAGGAGAACTCACTCTGGGTGTGATAATATAGAATGTTTGGCGGTTCCATAAGGGTCGGGCTATTGAAATATTTCCCAATTATTAGATTGTTCAAATACAAATTCGTCAGTATAATAATACATAATCCAACGCTGACCAAGTTGCTTCCCATCGGCGATCGGGAATGGAATCGTCAGAATCGCAATGGGGGGTTTCGGATGACGACGATGAAGATGACGAAGAAGTGTTTTGATTTGGTTGAATCGCGTTTGAGGATGAACGTGATGTTGAGAAAGAACTAGGGGAGGGGAGTTGGAGTCCAACCATTGACAGTAACGAATTTATTCCGATCTCCAGTCCAAGTCCAATTCCAAGTCCGTGAGGGATTAGTTTTGGATAATGTTGTCCTCTGTTTTTACGGTTCTGTTTTGTGTTTTTTTTTGGTTAATTACATTTCATCCCCTGTGGTTAGCTCTATTTTCACTTTACCCTATTGTGCTTCAAAAGTGGACACTTAAATCCTTGTAGTTTCAGAGTGAAGCGATTATTTTACGCATGAGGATTAAATGTTATTATTAGTCTCACATGTCCAATCTCAAAATTAACCCATCATAGACAGTTAACCACAAAATTGGCCCACAACTGATTAAGTACTAAAAATTGGCCCACACCTATGTGGAGATAATGCTGTCATTTTAACCCACCTATGTGTGTCTAATTTTTAACATTGGGGTTAACTGTATATGTGGGGTTAATTTTCACACATAAACTCTCCTATGTGGGTCTGACTTTAACACTTAATCCCCGTGTGGGGCTATTTTGAGAGAAATATTAATAGTTTCACTTTAGTCCAAACCCACAAGGGGGTTAAGTGTCCACTTTTGAACTATAGGGGTAAAGTGAAAATGGACCTAACCATATGGGGTAAAATGTAATTACCCTTTTTCTTTTTCTCTTTTTTATCCACAACCTCTGGAATAAAACACCACTCAAATGGTACATATTTCCTCATTAACCTTGTCGCCGGAGTTGCAGTTTTAGAAAAGTCTTTGACAAATCTTTTGTAATATCCGGCTAATACCAAGAAACTTTGAATCTCTAACACATTAGTCGGTCTTGACCAATGACGGCTTCAATCTTATGTGGGTCCACAGAAATGCCTTCTTTAGAGATCACGTGTCCTAGGAAAGTGACACTTGTCAATCAAAACTCACTCTTCTTCAACTTTCCAAACAATTGTTTCTCTCTAAGTCGCTACAGGACTAATTTCAACTGGTGTTCATGCTCCTCTGGACTCTTCAATACGATGCTCGTGAAATAGGTTGAGTCCCCGGCATAACATCAATATCGAACTCTGCTACTCGTTCAATTAACACACTAGGCAATTCTTCTGGAAATACATCCGAATACTCTCTAACTATCGGAATATTCTCAAGTTTTAAGTCAGTGCCTCTAGTATCAAGTACACTACACAAGAATCCACGACAACACTCCTTTAATAATTGACAAGCTTCGATAACGAATACAATATACGGCGATGATACAACACCCCTACCTTGAAAATGGAATACATCTTGATTCGGAACATGAGATACCACTTCTTTACTATCACAGTTAATAATCGCATGATTTGCCGCTAACTAATCCATACCTAATATAACATCAAAGTGTTGGATGACAAACGGTATAAAATCCACGATTAACCCCTTATCAACATTGATCTCGCATTTCCTAAACACACCTGAACTTATTAACGGAGCTCCCAACGGTATTGCAATAGATAAATTATAGTCTAGAAACTCTAATGGTTTATCTAGATGCTTAAAACAATGGTATGATACGAATGAATGCGTGGATCCTGAATCAATAAGTACATTGGCTAGGTGCGAACAAATGGGAACCATACCTGATACAATAGTATCGGTAGAAGCGGTCTCTCCCGACCTAAGCTGAAATTATCTTGCCTCTCGTTGCTCTCTCCTCGGAGGTTACTGAGTAGATCTTGGTGTGATAGCACTAGCTGCGAAAGAATCGGAACCCGAAGCTCCTTGTCGCTTTGTAGGAGAATCCTTAGCTTGATGTACTCCTAACTCTCTATAGGTAAATCATCGGCCTCTCATATCCATGGTTTGGTTTGGACAGTTTCTTGCTATGTGTCCTGATTGTCGGCAAATTTGGGTTCGGAAGTTGATTGCATCGTCCCCAATGAAATCTCTGACAAGTCTGTCACCTTGGCTTTTTCCCACCAGAACCACTGCCACTACTGGCAGATGAACCTCCCAGACTCTGCCTCTTTGCACTCCCTTGGCCGCTGAATTGGCTCGATGCAGCTCTCTTACTGTAATACCCTGTATTTTGGAGTGTATATTAATAAATAAGACTCGGTATTGTTCCCTGTGTACATACATGATACTTACCCTTCTATTGGACAAATCTTGGTCCCAATCGATTGCCATTGCATCCCAATCGATCGCCACTTTTTGGTATCCAATCGATTGCCATCATTCCCAATCGATTGCCACCCAGCCGACCTGAATTCATTACGTGGCCTATCCCAATCGATTTCCCTTGACTCACAATTGATTGCCATAAAATATCTGATACCAATCGATTGCCTTCTGGTCCTAACTGATTGCCACCAGCAAATCTTTATTTTCAACTTTGCTTCGTGTTTTGACGTGCAGCACCTCATTCCTTCTATATATATGAGCATATTTTGTCCCTTGGAACTTCTTTGACAGACTTGAGAGAGAGAAAGATTATATATCTCATATATATACACACATTCATACATATATACATATATATACCCCCCCCCCCCCCCCCACACACACACACACTGTTGGACTGAATGAAGAATAAAGAGAAAGAAAGAGAATAGAAAGACAGAAAGAGAAAGAGAAAGAGAGGAGAAGAGGAGGTGAAACTTACGCTCCATAGCCACCACCCACGTCAAACACGCCCTTAGGTGAGTCCAAACTCACTTGGTCCCTTTATTTGGTATTTTTACAAGTTGTGTGTTTAATTTAATTTAATTTAATTTGTTTAAATCTCAATCATGATTGTAAATTATGACAATTTGAAAACCGTTTTATGTAATTACTATTTTGGTATCTTTTTAATTGAAAGTAATTTATCATTGGAAAGATTACAATCCCATTATGGTAAGTTAGTGATAATTTGTAATTGAGAGATATATTTAAGTCAATACCTTAATCCTGCAAATAAAGACTACGAATTACGTAAATGATCGTGCATTTTAGAGCTTTTTTTTATATATAGAATAATGTTAGTATATATGGTAATAGGTTACACAAGCTCTCAAACTTTGTAATATGTACAATTTGAACTCCACGCAAAGTTAGTTACTAGCTGAACGCATCTATGGTTAAAATTGCTGACAGTGCCTTTAGGCACGGATTAGGCCTAAAATTGTTGCCCTGGTAATATTAGTTGCCAAATTTTATGTTTCTATCCATTTTTCTTTTTATTAAGGTCATTCTGAGAATTTTCTAAACATATAAAAAATGTAATGTTGTACTTTCCAAATCTAAATATGTTATGATTCCCAAATCTGAATCTAAACTTGATTCTTAAACACTTTACAACCGACGTGGTAAAAATTTTAAACCATGAAGGAACCAAGCTTGTGATTTAAATTTGAGAATCATAGTATTATGTTTATTTAAGTGAAATTTGATCCAATCATACTCACCACCCGTCACATTTCAATAATAGCTATATGCAAAATTTTGGCAAAAACACTAGACTTAGGGTTATAATCTTGTTATCAATTTTTCAGTATAAAGTTTGAATAATGTTGTTTCAATTTGATATGAGATTTGAGTAAAAGTGAATTTAGTATGGATTTAGTTGTAGGACTACAAAGCATTTTAGAGTTTGTTGAACGAAACTTATTTTTTACGCTTTTTCTTTCTTTTCACGGTTGTATTTCTTTTTTCATTATTGGTAGTATTAGTTGCATTTCGAATTGGTAATAGATAATTTTGTCAATTACTTTTATATTTTGACAATTTAAAATATCCTTATTAATTGTGTAATAATTTAATAAATTAATGAACGACAACAATGTCAGTACCTATATATAAATATATTATGAGTTAATTTAATCTTTATATATTCAAAGTTTCTTAATGGACAGTAGTTTTGAAACGGTAAATGACATATATTAGGTATGTGTGTATAATAAAAATGATTTTATAAGCATGTGTGTAAATTAAATTTATAGCCATGTGTATGTAAATTAAATTTATAGCCATGTGTGTGTACTATAAAAATAATTTTGAAAAAAAAAAGGAAAAGCCACAATATGAGTAAAAAAAACCACAATATATAAATCCTAAATTTCAGGACAAAAGATGATCAAAATGTAAATATTAGAGACCAATACCTAATTAGCCATTATTATTTACTTTTTGTTGAAGCGAATGATAAATATGCAAGAAATTGTTGACGTAAATGTAATTACACACACTACAATATATAAATGCTAAATTTCAGTGAAAAAGTTGACCTAAATGTCAATATTAGTGACCAATTCGTAAATAGTCATGTTGACTTTTTTTGAAGTAAATGATAAATATCACAATATTTTTTGACCTAAATGTAATTAGACATAATATTATTGACTAAATCCTCATTATTATATTAAATAAAATTACAAAAGCTGACCAGAATGCAATTATTAAGTTGAAATGACAGAATTATCCTTTCACAAAACAATATATCTCTATGATGGTTATACAGATGTGAGTAGTTATGGTATAGTGAAGGGATATTATGGTATTGAAAGATTGCAGAAAGGTAATATGGTATTTAACTAACTCCAAGTTTGAGCTCCTAGATTATTTTAGGCCAAATTATACTTTAGTCCATTAAACTATACACCTGTTTTCAATTGGGTCCATTAACTTTTTTTTTTTTTTTTTGCAATTGGGTCCTTGAACTTCAAAAATTCATTCAATCAGACCCAAATTCTGACACTGGTAGCTTAAATTATTAGAAATCGTCACGTACGCTGCGCATAATGCTTACCTGTCACATGTTAGGTTAAGACAAACACGGAAGGCTGTGAATGGCTAAAAATGATGTGATTTTGGGTATTATTGAATGCAATTTTGGATCTAGTCGAATGTGTTTCGAATTTGATTGAACGCGATTTCAGATCTGATTGAATGCAATTTTTTGCACTATACACAATCTCCCGTATTTGTCTTAACCTAACATGTGACAAGTAAGCATTACGCGCAACGTACGTGATAATTTCTAATAGTTTAAGCTAACAATGTCAGAATTTGGATCTGATTGAATGAATATTTGAAGTTCAAGGACCCAATTGCAAAAAAAAAAAGTTTATGGACCCAATTGAAAACATGTTATAGTTCAATGGACTAAAGTGCAATTTGCCCATTATTTTATTTTTTTTTTTATTTTTGAGGAGAAACAAGATATTAAACAACAAAATCAGAGAGAACCAAGTTCTCAATACAAGGAGGATAGTCATCCAACCAAACTTGACTACCCTGTAAGTCCAAACTAAACTTAGCTAAAAAATGAGCAATTATAAGGGTATGATATATCTTGTAAAGATAGGTTAAATAAGAAAAAGAATAAGAAATATATATATATATATATATATAAATATATACAGTCATGCCCTAAAGCTCACTGGGTACGCGCACTGAAATTTTAAGCCTAAAAAAACCGCGGACTACCCCGCTGATCTACGATTTTGTAGGCTTAAAATCCCAATGTGCATACCCAATGCACTTTAGAACCTGATTGTATATATATATATATACGAAAAATCTCTGGGACGGACGCGTCCGTAAACGAACATGGCTTTAGTGACGAAAGTGGTGTCGCTAAAGGTGAACAAAACCTTTAACGACGATGTTGTTTAGCTTTAGTGACAAAATTTTCGTCACTAAAGCCCACGTTCGTAAACGGACATTCGTCTAAGAGACGACCTGTATATATATATATATATACTATTTTATAAAAGAGGCTTAGAGTATAAATTATTGAAACGAACAAAACCTTTAAGGACGACGATGTTATGATATTGAAAATAAATTATTGCTTTTAAACAACATTATTCTCAACTTTACGGTATAAAGTTTATACGTAGTTGCACTGTTTTGTGCATAGTTCATACAATAAATTGTGGCTAAAAAAAATAATAATAAAAGGAGAGAAATGTTAAAAGAAACAGAAGTGAAAACACTAAAGAAAGATTTGGAAACAAAAAAAAAAGGAAAAAAAAAAAAGAAAAGAAAAGAAAAGAAAATACATTTGCTTCCATTCAGGTTTATAGAAGCTTTTACATTTACAACATTATTTTGTCAGTAGTATATAGGGAGCTTCGACCATCGCCCCCTCAAATAAAACTCTTCAAAGCTAAAACAAATGTTACTTTTCTTTACCGCATTAGGCCCTTTTTACACTCAAATTGCTATAACTTTTGTTATACAAGTCCATTTTTCGTAAAATTTGATATTTTGAAATCAGCAAAATGAGATCTATCAAACGAATTCAATATTGACCTTGAAATATTGGGGAAAAAAAAAACCCTAAACATCAAACAAATATGAAAAATTGCAAATGGATGGAACTCACCACATCACTTATAACTAATCAAGAAGTATTAGAGACTCTCATTTGAACACTGGTAAGCAGGTAAATAAAGGCTAGTCAAGTTCTCGCTCATCAAGTGGCTCCACTTTCAGCTGAATCCAAATTTTGTGAGGAGAAAAGTTCAAGAATTTGCTATGCAGTATTTGGGGATTGGGAGATTCGAAAGAGCCACAAGGATCATGTAAGAGGAAATACATATCATTCCTTTCCAAATATAGCTTACAGTAGAGTTGAGACCTAACCATCTACTTGTTTTTTCCGTTTGCCTGTCATGTAATGAAACATATATAGATATATTATTGTAGTTAGATAAACCTCGGGTTACCATTTTCCAAGATTGTTATATGCAGCTTCCTGAATGTCAACCAACTGCTCGTGTTTTGGGCATTGCATGTGTAATTAAAACTGACAGATGGTTCTTCCAAAAAAAAAAAATAATAAAAATACATTTCTTTCGTGTAATTGGCACCATAAATGCATAGATCTTGAAAAAATACATGAAATCAAAAAAAAAATTTACCCAAAAAACTCAAAAATTGAGAAAGTTATTGTAGTTTAAAGTTGACAGATAATATTATCTGTTATACACATAGATAACAGATAATATTATCTGTTAGATAAAACAACAAAATCATGCTGCAATGTTACTTTTTTTTTGTAAAATTTCCACGCCCATTGCGTAGATCTCAAAGAAATACATGAAATCACAAAAAAAAAAAAAATCATCAAAAAAGCCCAAGAATTGAGAAAGTTATAGTGGTTTAAAGTTGGCAAATAATATTATCTGTCAGTGTCAACAGATAATATTATCTGTCTGAAAGATAAAAATGAAAAACAAACTTCCAAATTACATTTTTTTTTGTACAACTTTCAAGCCCAATGCGTAGATCTCGAAAAAATACATGATATCTAAAAAAAAAAAAATCAACCAAAAAGGCCAAAAAAACGAGTGAGTTATGGTGGTTTAAAGTTTACAGATAATATTATCTGTGATAATATTATCTGTGAGCGGAGGGAGGGGCTTTACACCAAATATGAAAAGTAGCGAAGTGCTTTTTACAAAATTGAAAAAAGCGTGGGTTTTTTACTAAAACACATCATTTTAAGGGGTCTATGACCTAATATCCCTATATTGAATACATTTAGAATTTAATGTTGTTTGATTTAATTTTCTTAAGATTTAGTATTGTTTGATTTAATTATTTTTAAGCCACAAAACTATAAATGTATCAACGATAAATACATTTAATTTATTTTTTAATTTTGATGTAATCGTGCATTGCACGGGGCCTTTATACTATTATAAAGAAAAGTAGGGGAAACATTCACAATTGCCACGTGGCAGGTGACCGATGTAAGTTGACAAAGGTTAGCAAAACGAACGAGGTAACCTTGGGGAACCGGAGATCCTAAAATTGCAGAGATCGAATAAGCTTCGAATCTTCAAAGGTTCCTGTCTGTCAATGGTTGGACTTGGGACTCCCCCTAGTTCGTACTCAACATCACGTTCATCCCGAATCAAAAGCACATCATCATCATCATCATCATCATATACAATCGATCTCGAAGCCCATAGCGAATTAATCTGACGATTCCATTCCCGATCGCCGATGAGACCACACTTGGTCAACCTTCTCTGCATTTTACTGATCGTCGCGGGGCTACCGGACTCAACAGCGGACGTTTCAAATTCAGAAATCTCGAAGACTTCGTATTTGAAGAGTCTAATTGGGAACGATTTCAATGGCGGCCTTAATGGACAACAAACAAGACGCTCTCTGTTGTCACACCCTGACCCAGAGTGAGTTCCTCTTTCTATTTTATTTGCCTTCTTTCTTTCTTTCTTTTTGTTTTGCTGATTATGATATGTTTTTTTATTTTTTTTTGCCTACCCATATGTCTGGTCGTAAATTACAATATAGATAGTAGAGATGCTTGAAGAACTCAGTGCTGAAATTAGGGGGCAAGTACAGATTCTTGAACAACTTCTCTTTTAATAATTTTTGTTTTCCGTCCAATAGTTGGTAGCTCACCTCTCTCTGTCCATAGATATAACTACCCAGATGAAATTGGGGCTATCCCATTCCCATGTGACTTCTTTGACTTATCAGAAACCTAACCATCTACAGTAATCTCCAACCTTTACTCAAGTTTTTCGTTCAAATTTGAGTGGAATTTCAAGGAAAAGCAGCTTTTGTTTCATACGAGGCTCTTCGATGGTCATGGTCACACTCAATTTCTAGTAAAACTACTATTGGTAAAAGTTTTCTAAGTTGAAAAATTGGGTAAAAGTATCTCCAAAACTTGCTCTAACCCATATCAAATCAAATTTGAGTAAAAAAACTTGAAAGAAAAAACTCTCCAATCCTTACTCTAACTCGTATCAAAATTTTAGCATGTGAATAATGTTGTTTCAATTAAGGTTAAAGTTCAAGTAAAACTCAATTTGAAATGGGTTTGAGTCAAGGATTGGAGGAGGTTGCTGGGGGCTTTTTTTACCCAAATCTAAATTTGGTATGGGTTATGCATAAAGATTGGAGATGCCCTAACCGAGACTTCAACTTGGAAAACATTTAAGTTATTTACTTGTTGGTTAAATGTAGAAGGTTCTATTTAGAGCAAATTAATACGAACATTCAAATGGCTTTGAAACTAGATAGAACACTTGCAAACAAGAGTCGATTTATAAACTTTACTTGGGGATTTGTTAGGTAAGAGCGTGTTGTATTTATCTTTGTAGGTTAGAATTCTCTAAGAATATCCACTAATTTCCTGGAAACTGAATGTTCATGTATGACATCGGTTTATGTAAATTAGGTTTGGGCTAAACTTTGTGAAAGTCTTGTACTTATATGTGCATTGGAGAGTCAACTCGGTCAGGTTTCTCTTTCACTTTCTGCTGTCGGCCCGCCAATAAATCTCCCAGTAGTGAAAGATCAATGGATCTATCTACTATGATGCAAGTTGTGATTTTTAGGGTATACCTGTTAGGTTGGACTCAGGTTTACTCTAGTTTTCATGTCAGATATAATATTTGCCTGATATGTTTTGAGTCTATGGTTTCATGTATGCTTAGTTTATATTTGATTTGGATTTCACTCACACACACTCTTGATATGACTAATTCCATTCCTTTCCCTTGCTCTTTTGTTTTCCTGTGTTTTTATTGAAACAGTGCGCATGAAACAGCCCTTGTTGCTGCCCTGGATGGCACAATCTATTTGATGGATCCTAACTCTAGGAAAATACTTTGGTCATTTACATCAGGATCATCAATTTATTCTTCATATCATGCTCCTCTCAACCGTGACAGTGACAAGGAAAATGCCTCTGGACTAGGCTGTAGTTACTTCATAGATTGTGGGGACGATTGGGACTTGTACATTCACAACAAGCTCGGTAAAGTGGTATGTTGATAGTTTCACTCCTATTTTTATTTATTCATATGAGTGCTAGAAATTGTTTTTTGATTTAATTCGGGTCTATGATTCTTGATACATATGTGCAACAATGAGTATAGCCGACATGCTTTACCAGTATTAGACATGTGTATAGTGTTGGAATTTTATTTTCTTTATAAAGTTTCAAAACTTCAGTCATTACTTTTATTTAGTTATTTTTGCTCTTTGACTCAATCAACCCACGTCCCTTAATATCTCAAATATCAAACAACCTTATTCAGTGTGTGTGTATTTATATATATATATATATATTAGGTTACAGGCACGCGCTTTGCACGTGCCTATCCCCCATATTAGCTTCTTTGGCCTTTTACAATAGCTCATTTAAATTCTCCTTCTCAATTAATTTAGAAGTCATAATTTTGAAGACTTTTAAATTCAGTATGATTATACAAATTAGAACAAAAAATCAAAATATTAGCACATGTTGTGTGTATGAATTCAATTTATAGGTATTTGTGTGTAATATTAACATATGCAATTGTGTGAAATTAAATTTTAAAGAATTAAAACACTATACAAAATTGTGGTCTGAACTTAGTTTAAACTGAAGCTAAGTTGTCGTCTGGGAACTTAGCAATAGGAAATAACATTGTGATACTAAAAATGTATAGAATGACTTCTAAATTAAGAGCTTAGAGTTTAGGGTATCAAAATAGGTATTCAATAGACTTACATGCAAACATGAATCATAACTTTGCCACATAAGATTTGGGAAGCATAGCAATTACCCAAATTATATTTATGTTGGCATGTGTGCACAATAAGACCAAGATAATTATTAGGGTAAAAAACATTTTGCCCCCTCAAACTATACACGCTTTTGCAATTTACACCCCGAACTTTAAAAAGTTGCAATGTCCCCCCTGAACTATCTTTAGGGTTGCAATCATGGTTCGAGGTCGCGGTATCGGTCGCGGTATCGGCGACCAGTGTGACGACGCGAGCGCCGCGTCGCGGCCTGGTATCGGGCGATACGCAACGATACACTAGATTTAAGGCTCAAAAAAATATGAAAAAATAACCAAAAATTTTAAAATCATCAGAATAGCAAAATTGGCCTGATAGATTATCACAATACACAATGTACCAATCATATAATCACAAATTATTCAATTGACACGCTGCCGATCTAGTGTTTGATAGCTTTACACACATAAATGGATAAAAGTTGTTCAATAGTACTACATAATACACACATTATAATAACATGATAATAAAAATACAACTTTGTAACATACAATAGAAAAATTAGTGCCAGAAGGAGTGTCGTGGGGGCTCGAAATCCTCATCATTATTCCCTTGATTGTTGAAGGCATTATATGGATATGGAAACTGAAGGCCTCCAAATAAATTGAACCATACTCTGAAGGTGCAGGTTGAGACGACTGGCTTGATGATCCATAATCTGGGTTTTGGGGTTGAGAAGGATTGACAGGATTTGTACCTTGATAAAATCCAAATCCTCGATACTCAACGCTACTACTGGATGATCCATCATAATTACGACCCAAATCATAGCCACTATATCCTCCTCCATCACCTGTGGCAGTGCTAGCTGATGTATCCCGATACCTCCTAGGAGCACGATCATAATACCCACCACTGCTAGTACTAGTAGATCTCTCAAGTTGTCGTACTGGTGGTAGGTGTCCCCTACTCCCCGTGCTACTGGTTGAATATCCAGGATCGCCATGAGGACCATATCCATGTCCTATCGTATGATACGGCTGACCATATCCCCCATGTCCTCCATATCCTCCATAATCCTGATATCCTATCCCCATAGTACGCAACTGATCATCAATACCTAAACCACCAGCACTGTACCCACTAGAATAATCATCACCACTAGAAATCTCAGTCAACCTAGCCAAATGTTGACGCTGTGCATCTATTCCTGGCCTATATCCATGGTCTGTGTCTTGTGTGGCATAATATTGACTATTTCCCTCTGCCCATGACATGCCATGGGGTAAGCTAGAATGGCCACCACCACCACCACTGTCGCCGCCATAATCACCACCACCTCTTCTTTCGATGTCATTATCATCATTACCACCACCATCGTTGTTGTCATCGTCGTCGTCATCATCATCACCATCATCATCATCATCATCATCACTACTAGAACTAGAACTAGGAAAAATTGATTGACTTCTCTGTGCAATGCCCTTCCCTTTTTTGTTGAGTGTAGATTGCTTCGACCTTGAAGGAATAGGAGTATTATCTTCCTCCTCTTCTTCAGCTCCTCCTCTTTGACCTTCATCACTATTTTGATTTCCTTCATTCAACCAGGACAAATCATCCCCAAGAACAGGTGCCTCTTTCTCCCTAATCCAATCACCTAAAATATCATCATCTTCAAAAATATTATTCAGATCAATTGGATTATAATAATCTTCATCCTGTTTCGTGTACATGATGTTTCTAACTCGCAACCGCAAATTATAGTGCACAAAAACTAGTTTATGCAATTTATTCATTGCCAAGCGATTGCGGAGTTTGGTGTGAATTAGTGACCAGGTGCTCCAATTTCTTTCACACCCTGATGAAGAGCATGTTTGGCTGAGGACTTTAATCGCAATTCGCCTAAGATGTGGAGCTTCCTCACCATAGTGATACCACCATTCAGCTGCAATAATGAAATTAAAAAATAAATAGATCATTCAATTTAATCATCAAGTTAATGCTAGAAATTATAACAATAACCTGGGAGAGATGTTGTTATAGCCTTCTTTGTCAGTGGTTGGCCAAACTCTCCTCTTGCATCCGCGTAGTTTTTGATCTACAAATTAAATTTTATTAGTTGGACTTATCATTTATATTTAACAAGCAATCAATCAATTTCTAATTTCATACCTCACTAATCGCCTTCGCTTGGTTTTCAACGTCTGGCTCTAATCTCTTAATTACTTCCTTTAAGCCAAGTCGTACCTCCGGGTGATTAGAAAAATTATGGGAATACTGAAATGCAGGGTTTAGAAAATATGCTGCTGCATGAAGGTGTCTATGTAATTGACTCTCCCACCGATAGTCAATGACATCCCAATACTTCTGATAATCTTTTTTGACTGATGCCTTTATTGCGAATTTAGCTCTATCCATTGCCTCGTAGATGATAGACATTGTCGGCTTCTTGTCTTGGTCAACGATTTTTAGAACCCTAACAAGCGGCTCCATAATGGATGTTACTAATATTGCATTCTTCCAAAATCGATCAGTCAAAATGAGATCAGACACTGCTGCAGAAATACTTCTTCTACTCTTTTCACGATTAAATTCACCCCATTCACTGGATGTGCACATCCTTTTCAATTCAGATTGATAACGTATAAGGCTCTCTATCGCGATGAATTGGGTGGCAAATCTAGTTATTCCCGGCCTCAACAAATCTCTGCCTTGTGTATATGTTCTCATAAGATTCACCACTTTTTGGCTATTATAAATAAAACTTGTTATTTTCTTTGCTTTGTCAATAGTAGCCTTCACAATCTTTATGTTACCAATGTCTTCTAGCATGAGGTCGATACAATGCGCTGCACAAGGAGTCCAAAAAAGATGGTGCCTCTTCTCCATCAATAATCTCCCTGCCGCTTTAAAATTTGGTTCATTATCCGTCACTACTTGCACAACATTCGACTCACCAACCTCTTCCACAACTTTATCCATTAGTGAGAAAATGTATGCGGCAGTTTTTGATTGGTTTGTAGTATCGACCGATGTATGGTATATCATATTCCTATCACAATAGATCATAAAGTTAATTATAGGTATATTGGTTTTAGAGCTCCACCCATCACACATTATTGTGCAACCATAATCTGGCCACTTTTGTTTCAACTGGCCAATGTACATCTCTAGCTCTTTCACCTCTTCATCCAAATATGAATTACTGATCTGGTAACCAGAGGGTCCCTTAATTCCAGGTCCAGCATCTGCAATAGTATCTATCATCGTCTGGTAGTATGGGCCACTGTCAGCTGCATTAAATGCGATTCCACTGAAAAGGAAAAACTTAGAAATAGCTTTCCCTACTTTCTTCGCATTTTGTTTGTTGAACATGTCCTTCACTTTTTTTTGAAATCCTGTCTTCGGCCTAAACATAAAAGGGTCTCCACCTGAGGCAGGCATCTCAACATTCTCCCTCACGCTGAAACTCCTTTGAGATGGTGTTGGACGTTTGGAGCCAGAAGCAACATGTGATCCACTCTCATACTGGGGCACGTTAGCGAAACGTCCTCTTTCGGAAACAGACCGTCTACGTCTATCCTCGTCCATAGTTGCCATATGCCTACTCTCTTTCATTGCATTTTTTAATTGTCTTCGTTCAAGCCGCGACATTCCTTCAGTGTCATCGTCGTCGTACTCATCCACATCCTCAATATTATCCCCTCCTTCATACAAGCTATCATCTCGGAGACTTTCTATGAGTTGTGCCTTTTTTCTCTTCTCCAAATCCCTAGCGTTTGCTGATTCATTAAGATGCTGTCTCACGAATTTTGATATTTCTTCTGAAACTTTAGGACATTTGTCAACTTGTCCCGATATTCTAGCAACATGCTGCTTCAATCTCGTTATACCGCCATGCACAATCTTGCCACAATAATTGCACATGACGATCCTTTTATTACCCCCAACAGGTGTTGCATGATCCCAACCAATGTCTTTCTTTGGAGGCATTCTAGAAAATACAAACAAATAAATAAACAGGGTGAAGGACACATACACATTAATACACATACAACTAAATAAACGTTTTTTTTTTAAATAAATTAAAATTAATACACACTTTTTGACCAAATATAAACATTTTTTTATGAATAAAAACAAAAATTAATACACATACAACTAAATAAACAGTTATTTATAAATATGTATAAATAAAAAAAATTGTTACATATACAAATACAAGATACAACTACTTAAACAATTTTTTTTATAAATATATATAAATGAACAAAAATTAATACACTAGATTCTATAATTAATACATGGTTAGGTCAACAATAACATTTTTTTTTATAAATATATATAAATAAACAAAAATTAATACACTAGATTCTATAATTAATACATGGTTAGGGTCAACAATAACATTTTCTTTTATAAATATATATAAATAAACAAAAATTAATACACTAGATTCTATAATTAATACATGGTTAGGGTCAACAATAACATTTTCTTTTATAAATATATATAAATAAACAAATATTAATACACTAGATTCTATAATTAATACATGGTTAGGGTCAACAATAACATTTTCTTTTATAAATATATATAAATAAACAAATATTAATACACTAGATTCTAATACATGGTTAGGGTCAACAATAACATTTTTTTTATAAATATATATATAAATAAACAAAATTAATACACTAGATTCTAATACATGGTTAGGGTCAACAATAACATTTTTTTTATAAATATATATAAATAAACAAAATTAATAGTGACTAAAATAACCCACCCTTTACTGTTAACCCTACCAAGTAATTGATGAAATTCTAAAAAATTGCACTAACACACAAAAATCATATAACAAAAATTAATACACTAGGGTTAACAAAAATTGTGACTAGACTAACCCACCCTTTACTGTTAACCCTACCATGTAATTAATGAAATTCTAAAAAATTACACTAACACACAAAAATCAGATAACATAAATTAATACACTAGGGTTAACAAAAATTGTGACTAGAATAACCCACCCTTTACTGTTAACCCACCATGTAATCGCTAAAATTCTAAAAAATTAGACTAACACACAAAAATCAAATGGTCAAACCCATAACACACAAACACATGCCACACACAATAGATTCCCAACTTTAACACTACAAAAACCCCTTCCCCTTCACAGATCAATACATCTCGCGACCCACACGATTCACAACCCAAAAATAAAATCGAAGAAGCCTTACCTGCGATGGAGATGGCGACGCAAATTTGGCGAGATCAAAGAAGCCGCAGCCTTGGACAGTGTGAGATCGAAGACGCAACCTTGGAGAGAGATCAAGATCGAGATGAAGACGCAGTGGAGGTGAGATCGCAGCTTTGAGATGAAGATTCAAGAGAGTTTTGAGTCTTTTGACCCAAAAAACGAGTAGATCTGAGAGGAGGTTCAAGAGAGAGAGCTAAACCGACATACGCATGTGAGATCTGGTACGTTTCCAGTAGCTTTTTGAACTTTTCTTCCCTTTTTATTTTGTCGTCTCTCACGTATCGGGTGTATCGCGAAACATCTCGCGAAACGGTTGCCGAGATGTACGAAACTCGGTCGTTTCGGTCGTTTCGGCCGATACGTATCACGAGTCAAGATTTTTTTTTAACTCTGTATGATTCGGCGCATATCTCGTAACGGCCCCTCTCGATACCGAGTTAACTCGGCCGATACGTCTCGGTATCGGCCGTTACTTCGAACCGTGGGTTGCAATGTCCCCCGTGAACTTCCCCCCCCCCCCCCCCCCCCCCCCCCGAACTATCTTTCGTGTTGCAATGTCAACCCTGCCATCACATTCCGTCAAGAAATGTGATGAAATTTGCTCATGTGGGATGCACATTCCAAATTTCACGGGCATTTAAGACATTTCACCTGCTGCTTCTAAATTAACAATCATAAAAATCATAAAACTCAGTTAATTTCACTGGCCTGCCCTTTTCTTTAATCTGTTAATTTGTTGTGTAACAAGAAAAAGTTGGAGTTTTTATAATTTTTATGATTGTTAATTTAGATGGGGAAAGTGAAGTGTCATAAATGCCTTTGAAATTTAGCATGTGCGTCCCACATGAGCAAATGTCATC
This sequence comes from Hydrangea macrophylla, assembly GCA_033977485.1. Classification (NCBI taxonomy): domain Eukaryota; kingdom Viridiplantae; phylum Streptophyta; class Magnoliopsida; order Cornales; family Hydrangeaceae; genus Hydrangea; species Hydrangea macrophylla. The sequence goes on along the minus strand of CM066984.1, from coordinate 109,939,844 downwards.
ACATTTCTTGATGGAATGTAATGGCAGGGTTGTCATTGCAACATGAAAGATAGTTCAGGGGGAGCATTGCAACATAGATGATAGGTTAGGGGGGACATTTCAAGTTTTTGAAGTTCAGGGGGGACATTGCAACCCTAAAGATAGTTCAGGGGTGACATTGCAACTTTTTAAAGTTCGGGGTATGAATTGCAAAAGTGTGTATAGTTTGAGGGGGCAAAATGCTTTTTACCTTAATTATTATGATACAAATTATAACAGAAGGAGCAAAATATACGCATATTAACCATGTGTGTGCGCGCGTGTGTAATCAAAGTAGACCATTCTATAACTTTTCGTTACAAAATTGACCTATTTGTAAATATTATGTAAGTAGCCATTTTTGCTGATATTTTTTTGAAGCCAATTGTAATTATGGTTGCATAAGTTGGGTATAAAATTAATATAGTTGCAAAAGTTGAGTATAAAATTAACCATTAAAAAAAAAAGCGATTGTGCCAAAAGATGACCAGCCTATAATTTTTCTTACAGAAATTGACCTATATGTAAATATTGTGCCAAAAGATGACCATTCTGTAATTTTTCTTACAAAATTTGACCTATGTGTAAATATGATGTGAGGAGCCGTTTTTGTTGACTTTTTTTTTAAAAGCGAATTGTAATTGTGGTTGCAAAAGTTGATTGAATCCTCATTATTATATTAAGTAAAATTTCAAAAGTTGACCTGAATGTAATTATTAGTTGACTTGAATGTAATTATCGTCTGAAATGACAGAATTAGCCTCACACAAATCAATATATCCTTATGTAGTTGTACACATGTACGAGTAAATATGATATTAAAGGGATATTATGGTGTTTGACTGACTATGCAATTACCGTAAAGGACAGAACAAACAGAGAAATACCGAAATTGGATAAATCAATTTGAGAAATTGGCAAACACCCATAGGTGCTATACCTTCCTTTATGTGTACCTTTATGTGTAGATGAGATGATATGTGTGTGCATAAATGTGCGTGTTAGTATATCTATATATATATACCAGTTTAACCCCCACGTGCAATGCACGTGAATTGTGACCTCTAAACACCAATTAGAAGCACTAAGCCAAGAAATATAGAAGACACTCAAATCAAGTAAAGAAAAATTAATACAACTACAAATACAGTATGCATAAGCAAAGTACATGCTGAAATCAATTCATAGGGGGAAAAAAAAACTAAATACTATTTAAGTTATCCTCACAATTTTACAATTTCAAATTACGCTCAATTATCTTTGAAAACATTGCACGAAAATTATTTTGAAGATATTCTAAATTACCTGAATATCTAACATACTACATATCCATTATATATGTTTCTAAATAGACAATAACAAAATCCTGCAACTTCATTAGAATGAAGGACAATAGTATTTTTCAAAAGGATACTTTGCATTCTCATTTCAATAAGGTGGTAAGAGCTTTTTTTTTTTGCTTGAAGATGGAAGACAATGTTTTCCTATTACCTTCATGCGGTAGGATAGCTAGACTATTTTGATACGTTGAGCATTTCATGTAACTAAGACTTGTATTAAACATCAAACTTTTTTTGTTTTAGCTTCTGGTCTGCACTCCACATTTTTTATTTATTAGAGTTTTGGAATTTTTTTCTTCTAAAATATGGTTAAAAATCTAAATTAGCAACTAAAATATGTATATGTTACTACTCAAATTACACTTAATATAAATATAGATGTAATATGGCCTTATTCACAATTCACCAAGTCATGGAATTATATATATATATATATATATATATTTCTGATTCAGTCCTACAGAGTTTCTTTTGTTTCATATGCAAGAAGACATAATATTTAAAAAATAGCCAAAATTGTTGTGGAAAGGAATCAGTGCCTCATTCGAACAAAAACAAAAATATGAAAAGTATAGATAGAAAATAAGAAACAGAGAATTTTTAGTTCGATAAAAGATCTATAACGGTATAATTAATAAGAATTGATAAAATGAAGTTAATATTTGAGTTTTAGTTTAGTTGGAGTTGTATAATTTTTAGTAGATATTATTGCGAATCCATAGAGTCAACCTAAGAAAACAAAACCAACAATTGGAGAAAATCCAAGTCATGAGACGGAAATCATGAAGTTTTCATGAACTTGTGTTTCTTATTTATCATCACTATGTTAAGTGAAACCCAAAACAAACAAAAATCCAGCCAAGATGACTCTCATTTCTTCTTTGATTTACTAGTTATGCTTCCAACTTATGTTTCTTATTTATCATCATTATGTTAAGAAGTGAAACCCAAAACAAACAAAAATTCAGCCAAGATGACTCATTTCTTCTTTGATTTACTAATTCTGCTTCCACAAATCTACAAGTACACAGCTGAAAAAGAAAGCTATCCCTTTCCCAAATCCTAATCTCCATTCCTTATTGGACCCAAAATATGATGTTATGAATCACTTGTGAATTTTTAAATAAAATCTCTATGCAATATTAGATGAAAAAGTATATAAAATTAAGAGTTAATACCACCTACCACGCCTGAGGTTTTACCCGAGAACACTTACCCCCTTCAGGTTTGAAGAACAACACTTCTCCCTGAGCTTTTATTAGTCATAACAAATCCTCCCTTTTGTTTGTTGAATAATGTTTGGTTTAATAAAATATACCTAAACTACCCTTACCCTAGTTTCTAGAAAACTGTAATGACCTCGGGGCTGGCATAAAGACTCATTTCATTCTCTTCTGGTTGAAAATTACATAAATTTGAAAACTATTTATACCATAAAGCATGAAGGGGAAAATAGAGAGAGAGAGAGAGAGAGAGAGAGAGCATAAGTTTGGGAAAAAAGTGGATAATGTTTCAAGGAATCATCAAAACAATGACGTATTTTTTCAATAGTAAAATTTCAGAAATTTTTGAAGAACTATGAAAATTGTTCAAACAGTTTTTTAGAAACTTAGCTTTTGAAGAATTGTGAAAATCGTGAAATTTTTAAACACCTAGCTTAGGGCTCTTTAGACATTTTATAAATACTTGGAATTAATTTCTTTATTAATTTTGAGGGCTAGATTGTAATTTTACCAAAGCAGGGGGAAGTGTTTTTCTTTAAAGGGTTAAATACATTTTACCCTCTGTGGTTAGGCTCGTTTTCACTTTAACCCCTGTGGTTCAAAAGTGGGCACTTAACCCCTCTTGTGGTTTTGGACTAAAGTGAAATTACTAAAATTTCTCTCAAAATAGCCTCATATGGGGATTAATGTTAAAATTAGCCCCACGTAGGAGAGTTTAAGTGTCAAAATTAACCCCAAATGGGCAATTAACCCCCAAAATTATCTCCCCAAAGGGATTAAGTGTTAAAGATTAGCTCAACAATGTGGGTCAATTTTAGAATTTTCACCAGTTTTGAGGAAAATCTTAACAGTTTCACTTTAGTTCAAAACCACAACGGGGCTAAGTGTCCACTTTTGAACCACAGGGGGGTAAAGTGAAAACGGGCCTAACCATAGGGGGTAACTGTTTTCTAGTCAAACCTCAGGGGTCCTAGAACTAAAATACTTGCCAAAATATTTTCTTTCTTCAATTTGCGTATACAATTTCTACTAAATCACCTTGCAATTGTTCCTACTCCCTAACTAAATCCGATGAGTAATGCTATGTGTCTCAAAAGCTTTGTCATTTGTACCACAGGCGGTTATATATGCTACCACCACTCACTGCCACAACATGTGATACAATTGTTAAGCCATTTGGGAATGAAGTTTAGGATTCAAATTTAGAAAACACAAGGTATAAACCGTGCCTAAAGGCACTACGGAACATTCTAACTATGCGTGGCTTTGGCAAATAACTAACTCCATGTGCCTTCGACACGTCCAATAAATTATAACATTGTGGCAACATATAATTCCTAAGCCAAAAGCCCATAAGCAGATAAGCTTAAAGCCAAACAATTCAAGCGAAAAGTAAACACATGCATCGATTTCTTTTTCTCATAGTCACAACAATCAAAATACGTACAAAAGAAAAGATACATAAAATGTATAATATAAAAATCAGTCCAAACTCAAAGCATGAGAAATTTTGTGCACTACAATCTTATCAACAAAACTCATCATATAATTTTGGTCCAGATACATAATAATACACCTTCACTCTAACTTAACTTACTGGAACACAACTGAAGAAGGAGAGTAATTATGGGCTTTTTGGAGAGACTTGATGGTTTGATTCACAATTTCACTTTTCAATTGTGCCATATTTACAAATCTTTCACAAATACAAAAGTGGGCATCACTCAACTTTGCAATTAATGCAGTAAAGCTACCTATTCCCTAACAAACTCTATCAATACCATTGTCACCTATATGCACACAGAGATAGAATCTTAAGGTCAAGTGCCGCACACAGAGTTTTGTTGTCTTAAATATATTGTCTTCTCTTCCGCACTGCCTGTCTTCCATTTTGCCCATCTCTTTAAAGTTTGAACTATGCGTCTGAGTTTGCTTTCTTGACTTAAATCATGAAGGATATATATATATATATATTTATATTTTGGAATTTTGATTGAAGTTCTGATTACCTCATTCCAATTCAACAAAATCATTTTGCCCCTGTCCGTTAACCAAATGATGTTCTGGTTAGCAAGTCAAAGACAATCTTTTGAAACCAAAACCTTGTAAGCTAATTTTAAACAAATTTGTCCCCACAATAATTTAGCCTTCCATTTTCTACAATCTTGTCCCAAAGACAAGACTTTAGTTTTAATAATACACAACAATGACCTTGTAGACCAAAAGTAATTCCGTATTTTTATTCTCGCCTTTTACGCCTCTTGTGCTGAGGCTTACGCCTTTTGTCACTGCCAGGAAATTACACAATTGCACTTTTCTAGAGCTTTAAGCCTTTTGTTGCTTCTAAATCTCAGACAAAGGCGATTGCAAAGCATCAAAATTAGTCCTAATTGGTGAGGATGATGATCTAGAGGAAGTGGGAGGAGATGATTGTGGAGCATCTCCAATAATTGACACATCAGATTAAGACGATTTGAATGAGGAAGACTTAATGTGAAATGCTTGTTTTGTTCCTTTGTTTTTGCATATGTTAACCTACTTTGAAGATTGCTTGCAACAATTTTAGTATATTGGCTGGTTAATGCAAGACCTTTTATTTATTTATTTATTTTTTTATGGTGTTAAATATTTTTTTCTTTTATTTTTTTGGTTGTTAATCCTATCTTTTTTCTATATTTTTTTTTATATTTATTTTGACTTTACTAAATCATAAATTTAAAAAATCGAAAAGCTTATACCTCAATGCCTCACCTAGCGCTTTCGCTTTTTAAAACATTGATAATATTTTCATAAATTTAAAAAAATCGAAAAAGCTTACGCCTCACCTAGCGCTTTCGCCTACATTGATAAATATAATATTAATGGATCAGAAATAAGAAGGTGAAAGCAGTCTGAAGGGAGCCTGGCCATTTCACTGTGCAATTGAGTTTAAATTTAATTTCCAGCTTGACTTGACCTTGACCAAAGCTTAAACACCCTCAAACTAAATTGATTGAGCTCGAACACTTTCAAGGCTCAAGTTGAACCAAGCTGAGCTCAAGCATTTATATACTTCGTGAGCTTGGTTCATTTGCACTCCGCACTCCCCAAGTACAACAAGAAGAGAATCACTAGGAGGTTTTCCTATAAAGAATCCGCACAAGAACAATAGAACTTTGATTCTCTTTATGCCAAGGTAGTTATCATCCTTCATGACTCGAAATCTAAGGTTTGAGGAAGTATTGTCTTGTGAACAAGTCTGCCAATGTCAAAGCACTATGCACTGCTTTTAGCTAGTGAGTTTGCATCCGAAACAGCAGCCTAGATACGCACTTAAGCAAGCATTCCCCAGGTCTTCTGCTCTACATAGTTTTGTTTCACTTTTATTGTCTGCTGAGAAGGTGTCCAATACTTGGACTGACAGACCAAGAGACTTATTAATTGATTATATTATTTGTTATTTATTAGTTACCATGGAATCCGTTTTGGTATGATCTTTTACAAAATCTTATGGGACTTTTTTTAGTTAATTTGGAAGCAATTATCTTGATTCTTCCCAAAGGTTATGGATATTGTTAAGCATCTGCTTATTTAAATAGTGCACTTTGTGACTTTGTTTGTGGTTGAGTGTTAACATTTTTGTAATTGGGAATGAGCTACTAGATGGACACTGTGGAATGCTCCAAAGAGAGAGAATGGTATCGGACAGAGCACCTGAGGTTTTTTTTGGCATCCTATCTCAAAGCATGTTTTGGTGCCTTGGAGATTAATTTGGCTTTTTATTTGTCTAGATTGGGAGAGTAAACTTTTTATTTTTTATTTTTACTCCTGTTGTCTTTGATATAGGTGTTATGTGTGTGTGTGGGTATGTATTTATTTAGTTGGGATTCAAAACACTTGTTGAGGAGCACTTTTCATGTGAATAATGCGACCAAATTCCTGTGTCTATTTTAACTACTGTTTTTCGTTTGTTATAAGGTGGTATCTTACACTTTTTTTTTCCACCTCATTCTTATGCTTTCAGAAACTTCAAATGTCTATTGAAGAGTTCCTCAAAATCACTCCACATATAACAGAAGATGGACGCATTATACACGGATTGAAAGTAACAACTGTGTTTATAGTAGATGCAAAGACTGGAAGGTTAATCGACAGTTCTAAATCTGGTTCTCCACCCTCATCGCAAAGGAATGAAAAGAAGAATGCGCTATACAATACAACTATTGAGGAAATGGGACAGTCAGGTCCTATGAACCTAAAAACTGATGGATTGCCACTTTACATCACAAGGACAGACTACACATTGGAACATCTTGACCGAGATGGAACAGTTCTATGGAATGTGACAGTTGCTGATATTGGGGCTGTTTTTCTTTGTCAAGACATCGAGAATTCATTTGGTCTTTCGAACTCGGGTTATGAGCTCCCTTATGAGCCAGGTGCTAAGTTTAATATGCCATTGCCGTGTCAATCAAAGGCTACTGTCTACCGCTTTCGCTATCATAATGTATTAGAAAGTTTCTATAGGCCTAATATGTTACCCGAGCCTCGTCATGAAGATACAATGCTCACAGTGTCCACTTCAAATCACATGCTTCCATCGCAGCCAAAGGTCGATAAATTATTCGAATTTTACCATAAAGATAAGATACTGTCAGAGCCCGCTCCAAATCTTTTACTTCCTTCGCAACCCAGTGTTGATATGGATTCTCATCGAGAGAGTGACACTGATTCAGTGGTTTCTTTGCCTTCATTGGTTGGAAATTTGGGTGTTTTTTTTATTCTTTTAGTCACCATTCTTGCGGGCTTTGCAGTCTACCTCAATGTTAGAAAACAAGTTGAGTTGCCTAAAGAGCCCAGTAATATGAATGGAAGATCTGTACTATCAAAGAGAAAGAAAATTCGGAAATCAGGTAAGAACACTGGTGTCATTGAGAAAAAGGATAAAAACTCCACATTGGACGAATACGCACACATTGAGTGGGACAAACTGCTTTTGAACTTAAATCAATTAAGTGATGGCAGCACAGATGGACGTACAATTGGTAAGTTGTTTGTTTCTAATATAGAAATTGCTAAAGGAAGCAATGGTACCGTTGTCCTTGAGGGAGTTTATGCAGGTCGTCTAGTTGCGGTGAAACGCCTTGTCAAAACTCATCATGACTTTGCTTTGAAAGAAATTCAAAATCTCATTGCATCTGACGTACACTCGAATATTGTTCGATGGTATGGAGTGGAATATGATCAGGATTTCGTATATCTTGCCCTGGAGCGGTGTACATGCAGCTTATATGATTTAATTCAGATGTCCTTAGACTCCATTGAAAGCCCAATCTATACCGAGGACCTTGCTAAGAAAACTATGACTGAATATACAGTTCGTTTGGATTCCATGAAGGGTATTATGCAGGATGTTAAGTTGTGGAAGCCTAATGGCCATCCTTCACCTATATTATTGAAATTGATGAGGTTAGTTTAAATTTTGATGATGCATTGGATCTTTCTCTAGATATGTTACCATCTCATGCTATCTCTCTTCATTTTTTTGTCTTTTATAGTAAGAGATAAGAGATTCGATGTGTCATTATTGTGCTATCATCAGATGATATCCGTCCTGTCCTTGTGCATGAGTTATATTTAATTGAACATTAGTGGCCATTAATCATTGTCATTATCAATGTTGTAAAATCGTGAATCGAATCGTGAATTGGTTTGCCAAAATTATGAATCATGAATCGTAAGATTCACGTTTTTAGAAAAGAAATAATAATACATTTGTATATGCACATTAAACACATGTATATACATATATAATGTGTGCTTTTATTAGGATGTGAAGCCCAACACTTCACATACATGCATGAATGTGAATAGGAAAAAATAAAAACACAAGGAAAATGCATTAATGGCATTACTGCTGAAATTTTCTAATAAAAAGCTTGGCATTATTTTACTTGTCACATATTTATTTACTAACAAGCATAAGCTTTATATGTAGAAGTTGTATCACAACTTAACAACCAGTAAACTAATACAAGTGAAGAATAGAAAGGCATGTAACACGGGAAAAAATAATAATAATAAGACCACACCCTTTTTTTAAAAACGAAACTCAAAATGGTGATGAATCGTATGAATCCAGTGAGTCGAATCGTGAATCGCCGATTCAATGCGTTTTCCGATTCATAGGCACGATTCGAATCGTTCACTATTCGAATCGAATTGTGAATCGTAGGATTCTAACAGCCACGTCCTTATAGTGCCCACGGCTAGCTATTGATCCATTCACGTCTTTATGGAAAGAAGAAACGTCACCAGATTTTGTGCTCCGTGTGAACCTGGGTATCAATTTCATGACATGTATATTCAGTCGCCCGTGACTACATTCATTGACTGAACCTACTCCTCTTTGTTTCATTGATTGGTTACAAGTCCATCCTAATTTTGTGAGCAATGTTTGGAATGAATATTTCATTGATTGTGCTAGAGAAAATTTTCGGATTGTGAGCCCTTTTTATTTCCTATTTTTATTATTATATCTGATGGTATTGCCCTTTTCTCTAATGGATCTATCCTAGAGTTCTCTTTTTTCTTCAAATGCAATGAGAAAATTAAGGAGTAAATCCATGTCGGATGGATCTATAGAGTAATGGTGAAAATTTCTCTAAATTTTGGCCTTTCCATAACTTGTGCTCAAGTCTTCTAAATGCGTGAGGTTTGGATGGTTTGATACCCAGGTTGGAAATTCGTATTGTATGCCCGCGAAGACCTACATAATATAATTGTAGGCTGGAATGCTCATTCAGTTTTCATATATGTATTATTTGTGACAGTTTTTAATTGGACTTGTGTAGCAATTTTTTAAGTTGTGGGTATGTTTCTACCTTACAGGGATGTGGTTTCTGGGCTCATGCATTTGCATGAATTGGGCATCATTCATCGTGATTTGAAGCCTCAGAATGTGTTGATAATTAAGGGAATATCTGTCTGTGCAAAGCTCTCTGATATGGGTATTAGTAAGCGCCTTATTGAGGATATGTCTTCCTTGGGCCATCATGCAACTGGCAAGTACTCTTCACCAATTGTTTCGAGAAACTGGCAATGCGTTGCATCTAAAATGCACGTTGCACTTGTATGGCTAATATTTTCCATTGCTTGATTTAAGAGTAAAAAACATTTTGCCCCCTCAAACTATACACCGATTTGCATTTTGGCCCCCGAGCTTCAAAGGATTGCAATATTAACCCTACACTATCAATCGTGTTGCAGTATCAACCCTCCGTGACATTCCATCAAAAAAGAGAGAGGGAAGTTGGTCGCGTGGGGGGGAACATGGAGGGCAATGTCAACCCTAAATTATTAATTGTGTTGCATTTTGCCCCCCAAACTATTAATCGTGTTGCATTTTGCCCCCTTAATATTGCCCATGTGCCTCCTACGTGACCAATTTCTGTCTATATTTTGACGAAGTGTCACAAAGGGTTGACATTACAACCCAATTGATAGTTTAGGGTTAACATTGCAACGTTTTGAAGTTCGGGGACCAAATTGCAAATCGGGGTATAATTTGAGGGGGCAAAATGCCTTTTACCCCTTAGTTTATAATCCACGAGTAACCTACGTTTTTGCATTTATAACACTCTGGTAGTTAAAGGGTCGAGATACTGTCATGCTTGGTTGGATTTAGATACAAATATATATAGACAAGATGCGCTAAGTTGCTTTAGGTTTATGGTAGACTTTAGGAGATCTAAGGGCCTGTTTGGATTAGCTGTGACTTTTGTGTTTTGGCAGAAGCAATATTTTGAAAACCGGACCGTTCATCGAACCGGAAAAATGACCGGGTCACGGGTTAGCGGTTCAACCGTCGGGGTGAACCGGAATCAAACCGTGACATAATAATTACATATTTTACAAATATATTTATTTAGGAGTACTAATTATATTTCTAAAAAAAGCGTTGTATACAAAACTTTTTTTTTTTCCCGGTTCTTTTTAGTTCTAGACTTCTCTAGTCATTGTTATTTATTTTACAAACACCAAACAGACGTTAAGATACATATTGGACTTTCAAAGACCCTTGGTAGTCCCACCATAGCACGTGTACGTGTCTCACAGTAACCAAGGGTCTTTTGATCAGTGGTCATAAATTCATAATGAACCAAAGAAAAAGCACCCCTCTCTGACTTTTTCAGTCTTGATCAGTGTGTGCAGTGACTACAGTCGACTTTGAAGTAAATGTTTATCAACGGTCCGGTTGTGTAAAACCGCGAGCGGTTCGACGGCTAACAGGTTGAACCGGCGGTTTGAACGATTTTTGCTGGTTTTGAGCTAAAACGGTTTATCGACCGAACCGAGCCGGAAAGTTCACCGGTCGACGGTCCAACCGGTTGAACCGGCTGGTCCTGTCCGGTTTTTAAAACATTGGGCAGAAGTACAAGCCCTAATTACAAGGGTACAAGTGTACCATGGAAATTAAATTAAAATCAATTAAAACCCAAATTTTGCTTCCTGCATCATGTTTGTGCTGAAGCAGCCTGGACCTTCTTCAACCAAAAAGTAGTTCTTAAAATTTATCCAAACTGGTGTGTCTGTTTTGGATCCCAAAAGCCTGTTGAGGCCCAAATGTGCGTCTGAGAGGTGATTCCATACAAGGCCTAAGGCCTAGTTTAGCAACAACCTTTGAAATCTATAAGTGATTATGGAACTCCAAATACTAAAAGGAAATTTTTAGGCAAACCAACTTTTGCGATTCAATCGTAGAAAAATGTGACTCAATGGCAAAAATTTGCGATTGGCCAAAAGCTAACTTGAGTAGCTATCGGCTAAAATCAGTTTTTTGCGATTAAGTCGCAGAATCATAAGCTATAGCCAAACCGGTCCCAAGTGTGGTATGCCTCCATTGTATTTATAAGCACTGCCTATCTATAGATTTTATTGTATTTTTATTTCTTTTAGTAACTTGTGAACAAATTACTGCAGCTAATGGCAGTTCAGGATGGCAAGCTCCTGAACAGCTTCTTCATGGACGCCAAACGCGAGCAGTGGACATCTTTAGTTTAGGTTGTGTTCTCTTTTTCTGTATGACTGGTGGAAGACATCCGTTTGGTGACCATCTTGAGCGTGACATCAATATTACGAAGAACAAAGTGGACCTTTTCTTGGTGGAGAATATTCCAGAAGCGCTGGATCTCTTCTCTGGTTTATTAAATGCTAATCCTGAAATGAGGTAAGAACATTATTTCCATTAAAGCTTACTTCATGATGGCAATTTAATCACAATAAGAACTTTTTACATCCTTCAACAACATCATTCTGCCATTTGTTCACATGGGAATATGGATATCTCATTAAAAAAATTATGAATCAAATAAAAAAGTACGGATGTCTCAATAAAAAGAGGGAAGAACTCCCTTTATATTTTAAGTATTTATTGTACGGATGTTAGAAATAGGCCCTGCTTTCAACAAATGAATACACCACAAGATTGAATTGGGCTCATGCCTCTCCCAGTGAGTTGATGTCATTCGTAGGTTCCATCTGGATTGGCTGTGGCTTTTGCATTTAGGCAGAAGCAGAATCCCAAACAATTAAATTGGTGGTCATTTGCAGAAGCCTAATCACAAAGGCAATGGTGGAAACTGAGCAAAATTAATGAAACCCTGTAATATGATTCTCGCAAGCTGAACCTCTAGTCCTGATTCAACCAAAATGTGCTTTTGGGCTCTTATGTGCTTCCTAAAATCAATCCAAACTGGGCGATACATGTGTTTGGGGTCCTAGAAGCATGTTTGGGCCCAAACATGGATTCTTGAAGTGATTCCAAATAGGCCTTTAAGTTCTTAATATTACGTTGTCGTATGAGAATAATATAACTCAAAATGATGCAGACAACAATGGACTGGTTGGTTTATTAGTAGTTGACATCAGGGGCGGATCTAGAAAATCAATCCAGGGGAGGCTTGATAGAGGTGGAAGTGTATGGGGGTTCGGGGGCAGTGCCCCTGGAAAAATAAAAATATTGGACCTATTTATACATATTTTGTGTAGATGATATAACTTAATGTTATAAAAATTATCACAAAAACTTAAAGGGAAGGGGCTTTTATAGTTAACACAAAAATATAAGAGAGAGAGAGAGAGGCTAAGTATGACAATTTTATAATGTCAAGGGGGGCTTTTATAATTTTCAAGGGGGCTTAACTGTATAAAAAAAAAAGAAAGAAAAAGAAAGAAAAAATTAGTGTAGGTCTACAAATTTTTCAAAATTTTGGGGTGGGCGCGGACATTAGCTTTCAAAGTTTTTATTAGGAAAAACCACATTCATGGCATGTAGAGTGCAAAAGAGCATTGTAAATCTTCATCATCCTCCAAAAGTTGGGTGCTTTTGGAGAATGTGTGTGGATTAATTACTAATAGGCCATGTAAAAGAAATTTACTGATGGGACATGCGTGTTTGTGTCTTTGCTTTCAATATGTACGTAAAAATACATGGATCTTACTACCTGTGACAAATGAACTTTGATGAACTTCACTTGTAATATTATATTTGTCATTTTAATTATCAAATGACTCGATTGGTTGCAGGCCAAAGGCATTGGAGGTCTTTCATCATCCTTTGTTATGGGATTGTGAGATGCGACTTTCATTCTTTCGCGATGCCAGCGATAGGGTAGAGTTGGAAGATAGGGAGACCGATTCTGATTTTTTAAAAGCACTAGAAAGCATTGCGCCAAAAGCTCTAGGCGGAAAATGGGATGAAAAGATGGATCCTGCATTTCTTAATAATATCGGACGTTATAGGCGCTACAAGTTTGACAGTGTTCGTGACATACTCAGACTCATGCGGAACAAGTTAAGTCACTATGGAGATCTTCCATCAGAAATTCAGGTCTACTTCTCATGCCAATAAGTAGTTTTGGTATTTTATTTATCGCTGATTTTTCTTTTGAAATATAATATTGTAACTCATGGTTCAAAATTCCCTCAACCCCTCCTTTCGCCTCTATTTGGGTCATGAATTTCGTAAAGGAAAAGGAAAACATCAAAACAAGAAGGAAAAAATAAGTAGTTCTCTTGTGTTTTCCCTTGTATATCCCTTAATGCATAATAACATTAAAAAAATAATAATAATAATTTGTATTAGTAAAAGATTTTGAAATATTAATTGCAATATATGAATAAAGAAGGGAAATGACTCTCAACATTCAACATTGAACCAAGGCACTCCACGTACCACTCTCAGTCTCTAAATAAAATATTTTGAATGCTGAGAATCATTTCCCTTATTAACCAAATAAAGGAAAAAGTTTTCCTTTATGTTTTCTTTTCTTTCACCTCACTAAATCTGAGTGAGAACCAAACAAAGCATTCAAACAAAGACAAAAATGCCTCTTTCTTTTGGGGGTTGTTCTACATTTCTTAAGATGGTTTGGACGAAAGACTTACACTGCAGTGACGATAGCAATTTCACTCTCTCTCTCTGTCTATGCTTACCAGTGTTGATAATGAGTTCAATCTTTTTGGGTGTTGTTATTTTCAGGAAATCATTGGACCAGTACCTGAAGGATATAATGATTACTTTGCAAGCCGATTCCCAAAGCTCTTGATTGAAGTATACAAAGTTATGCGTAAGTTCTGCGGGGAAGAGGAATGCTTTCAGAAGTACTTCAAGGCAATATAGTTTAAGCAAGTCTTTTTAACTGTTTTTGCCTTCTCAGATCAAAAGTTATAAGACAGCCGCGTAGTCGTCAGTAGGTATTGAAGGATGGATGGATTCTTCAGATGTACTTATTCAGCTTTGTTGCTCATCTGTAATTATGTGTACGTATCACTTATCAGAAAAAAAAAAAAAAAACTATGATACAATGATTTACAAATACCTATTTAAGAAATTTTATCGACTTTTTTTTTTTAATTAAAAATCTTTCAACATTTCTTGTTTGGTTTTCTGGCATTGTTCTATATTACCTGTAACTACCATGCACCCCTTTTTTCTTTCCAGAGAGAGAGAGAGAGAGAGAGAGAGAGAGAGAGAGAGACTAACTGAAGGATCAACAGTAAAGGAGAGACAAGTAAGGAAGAAGTCGTGGAGTAAATGAGAGAGATAGTTTTAACCACGAAAAATATACTTCTTGTGCCTAGCAAGCATTAATTCTTCAAAAAAAAAATTTTCCTTTTCATATCTACACTTGACACACACACCCAATCCAATTCCAAGGCCCCAAAATGACCCAATACTAAGTCCAACAATGGCAACATAATATACTGAAGAATAAAGGGACAAAGACTCTCCTCTAGGGAGAGTGGAACCCTTGCACTTCCACTTGGGGAAGACAATGTCATACCACTAAACCAAATGGCTCGTGGTCTAATTCTATTTTCTATATCAGCATAGAATGGTTGGCCTTAAAAATTGGGATCTAAATTCTAAGAGAAGCATGAGACTATGATTTAATCCATAATAATATTATATATATATATATATATATAAACTGTAATAGGAAAGATGAGCCTAAATAGGAGTAGAGGAAAAAGTGAAATTAAGAATATTATTGGAAGAATTAATTAGAAGTCCTTAATACGGCCTATAATTCATGACTAGTCGAAGCGCATTTTTTTTAAAAGTGACAAGGGCATGAGGTTTTGATTTGTTTGGCCTTAACTCTTTTTTTTTTTAAATTAAAAATAAGGTTATTGACAAGTTTGCTCCCATTTCACACAAGTAAATATTCTGTTTTGCTACCTCTGCATGCTTTCCAAAGTAGTTTTTTTTTTTTTGTCAATTTTAAAACGCCGTACCTTTCAAACCACTAACTCTATTTTTTATAAAATTTATATGTCTATAATCTAGATGAAAAAATCTCTCAAACAAGATCCATAATGATTATGATAAAGAAAAAAAAAATCAGACTAACATCTATCAATGTCACTGTCTTCGCGACAATAACAAGTTACAATTCTATATAAGGATCTTGAAGTACATGAAAATTGTGTGGCCAAGTGAATTGCATCGTAGAAGTCATTATCTAACGATGTGGTTTGTCAACTTAGTGATGACCATCCAACTGATAAATTTGCAAGATTATGCGGTTATTTTTTTTTAATCTATTTAGTAGGAGTATATGTTAATTTACAAAATAAACACACAAAAGTACAAAATTAAATAGGGGCATTGAGCTTTCGTCTGTGGATTTTGGTCGGCAACTTAAGCTTGAACTAGGAGTGTACACAAGTTGAGCTGCTCAACAAAGGCTCGTGCGGCTTGGCTAGCTAACAGCTTGGCTTGGCTCGGCTCGATAATAAACGAGCCAAGCTCAAGCTTGCGCAGGATGCCAACTCTTAAAGCTCGGCTCTAGTACAACCCTAGTTATAACATTTGTGGATTATTTATTTAATTGGGTTATAACATTTGTTGTTTGGGCCTTTTAATATAAACTAGAGTTTTGGAAGGTTTGTAATATGTCAAGTTTAAGTGTGGTGTTGGATATACCTTTCGGTGTGAGTTGCACTTGCAAGCCACAAGTCATGTGTGTTGGAGAAGTTTTGGGGGAGTTAAGTAACTCTTGATGTAAATTAAACTTAGCATCTCTTGTTTGAATGTTTATGCTCATGTTGGGGTAAAAATGTGGGTTTGGTGTATGCTTAAGCTCCTAGTTGGAGCATTATGAGTTTTGGGTATGTGACTGGCTAGCCAAGTGTTTGAAAATGATTTTGAAAACTCTTTTGCTGTTTAGTTAAGGTTTGGAGACACATGGGAATGCTTTGAAATGATTTTTAGAAGTTCTTATGTTGTTTGGGAAGAATGTTGATGTTGGGAATAGGGGTGGGCACACTTCGGGCCAGCCAAACTTTCGAACCGAAACCGAACTTTCAAACCATTTCGGTTCGATTTGAATCCGAACCAAAGTAAGTTCGGTTTGAAACCGAACTGAACTTATAAGTACAATTCGGTTTTCGGTACGATTTTTCAACCCGAACCCGAACCGATTTTTTTTAAAAAAATAGATCTAGGGTACTTCATTAGTTCAACTAATATTCTTGCTTACCAAACGGACATGTTGAAACTTGAAAGACATTTTTTTCTCTTAGTGAGTAATAACGAAATACAAACTAAGTACTGTAACTATTTGAGTTGTTCCTTTGTTCTTGATTCCCAAATGGTTTTTTTTTTTTTAAGATCTAAGGTACTTTATTAGTTTAACTAATATTCTTGATTACCAAATGGACATCTTGAAACTTGAAAGACATTTTTTCTCTTTAGTGAGTAATAAAAAAAAAATTTTAAAAAAAAATAAATAAATAAATTAATCGGTTGAATTTCAACCCGAAGTTTCGAACAGAACCCCGAACAAAAATTTCAAAATCGAACTATATTTTCGAAGTTTATTTCAGTTTGGATTTCGGTATCGAAATTCTCAACCCGAACCGAAGTTTTCGGTTCGAAACCGAACCGACTGTTTGCATGATCCTAAGAATGAGTTTATGTGTTTTGATTGTGGTATCACACTTGGATATCTTGTGTTAGTGTTTAGAAGTACTTGGGTATGTTTGAAATGGTTGTTTTTAAAGTCCCATAAAGTTTGGTTAAGTTTGGTATTGATTTGAACTTGTAAAAGTGATGTTTTAGCAGCAGGAAACTGTTCTGCAGAAGCCGGATCGATCCAGCCTTTGCCGCGGATCGATCCGCCCCTTTTCGGGGACATTCTGCTAGAAAATGTGAAGTCGGATCGATCCGGCCTCAAAGGGCGGATCGATTCGTTCCTGTTTTACTCAACCGTCGGTTTTTATGGAAACAATCATAACTCTTTTCAGAAAATTCGGATTCGCGCGCCGTTTTTTGCGTTGGAACTGGGACTCAAAAATCTATCTTTTGGTATAAAATTTAGATATACTTTATTAATGATCATTTTGCCCTTGGAGACTGTTTGTGTCAACAAAGTTGTTTTAGGAGGTCTAATTCATGGTTTTTCTTATAATTAGAGGATGAGTTGGTGTGTGGGCTTTGATTTACGTGTCTTAATCTGCTCAAGGTGGGTTGGGGTGTGACAAAAGAAAATAAAAATGTGTATTTTGTGCAACATATGATAATAGATGTATTAGTAATTGTAAATTATAATTTGTCTTTTTAACATTGCAAAGTATTGCTTATATATGTATTATATGTATTACTATATATATATATTTATTATGAGTGTGCGCATAATTTACAAATTTTAAATTAATTTTATTCCAAAATTAGTGGTGCTTGTTTGGGAAACAAAAAAATATAAAAACAAAAAACAAAGGCTAAAATCGGTTTTCCAAACATGGCACAACCGGTTTTGCAACCGGTTTTGGTTTTTTTTTTTTTGTTAAAAAAGTGAGGTGGGCCTATGAATTTAACTTACACACATGCTTTGACATTTAATTTTATTACACATACATGCCTTAAAAAAAATAGAATAAAATAAAATAAATCCCATAATTGGTTGTCCCAAAATATTTTGATCACACACAATACCTATAAATTTCATTTAATATTTGGATATTACGCATAATCTACAAAAAAAATTCGTTTATTTTTTTTAAGGCATGTGTGTAATAAAAATAAATGTCTAAGCATGTATATAAATTAAATTTATAGGCACACCTCACTTTTTCAAGAAAAAAAAAGCCAAAATCGTTTGTGAATAAATGACCAAAAAAGAGTGTGGAGATGTATGGAATTGTATAAGATTTCAAAGGGAAAATGGTAAAAATGAAAAATTCAAAAAATGGCAAATAAGGATAAAATTGAAATTGGAAATCACACATTTAGCAAGGACAAAATTAAAATTAGAAATCACATTTAACCTCTTTTATATAGGGTGTAGATATAGATATAGATATAGATATAGATATAGATTTATATATGGTATATAAAACAAATGTTAGTGCTTTGTTTGGGAAAAAAAAAACAGAAACAAAACCAAACAAAATAAAACCAAACAAGGCATAGCCCAATTCGGGTTGTGTTGTGTCTGGTTTGTGTTAGTGGTTTATTTGGAAAAACCCAAAAAAATAAAAACAAAACCAAACAAAACACCAAATAAAACAAAACAAAACAAAACCAAACAAGCTTGTGACTTGTTTGGGAAGAACGACACAACATACAAACCACAAAACTGAAAAGCGGTTGTGCCAAACAAGGCACAACCTACAATTGTTGACTTTTGGGTTTTTGAATCAAATTGTAAATATTTGTAATTATTGCTTGAAAAGTTGATTGAATCATTATTTGTAGATTAAATAATTTTAAAAGTTGAATGAAATTATAAATATTTGTAATAATTGTTTGAAAAGTTGATTGAATCGTCATTTCTAGAATAATTTAATTTTAAAAGTTGACCTAATAGTAATACGGGTTGTTTTGTGGGTAAAATGACCAACCTACCCTCACAAAATGACCAATTTTTTTTTTTTGAAAGTAATCATTAAAGGGAAATGGAACAAAAAAGAAAAGTAAGGGTAAAAATGTGATTTCAAACAAATCAAGAAATGACAAATTAGGACAAAATTGAAATTGAAACCACTCTAAGCCTCTTTTATAGTATAGTGTAGAAATGTGTTCATATTTTTGTGAGTTAATTTAATCTCCATATATTTAAAGTTCGGGAAAGGGGAAAAGCCACAGTATGTGTAAAAAAAAAACCACAATATATATTAATCCTAAATTTCAGGACAAAAGTTGGCCAAAATGTAAATATTACAAACCAATACGTAATTAGCAATTATTATTGATTTTTTTGTTCAAGTGAATGATAAATATACAACATAATGTTGATGTAAATGTAATTATACATATTACAATATATAAATCCTAAATTTGAGGGAAGAAGTTGACCAAAATGTAAATATTACTGACCAATTCGTAAATAGCCACTAAAAAAGCCACTTTTGTTGACTTTATTTGAACCGAATAATACATATCCCAAAATTTGTTGATGTAAATGTAATTATACATATTATAATATATAAATCCTAAATTTGAGGGAAGAAGTTTACCAAATGTAAATATTACTGACCAATTCGTAGATAGCCACCAAAATAGCCACTTTTGTTGACTTTATTTGAACCGAATAATAAATATCCCAAAACTTATTGACCTAAATATAATTAGATATGATATTGTTAATTGAAACCTCATTATTATATTAATTAAAATTTCAAAAACTGACCTGAATGTAATATTTCATTTGAAACGACATAATTACCCTCACACAAATCAATATATCATTATGATGAGTTTTACGATGTACCCGTATTTATGGTATAGTGAAGGGGTATTATGGTCTTGAGAAGATGCACAAGGGCAATATGGTATTTAACTAACTCAGTTTTTTGTTTTGCCTCCATTATAGGTAGTTGATATATTTATTTATATGCATCTAAGTTAATCAAGAAAAGGAATAATAATTGAAAATAATGATAGTGTAAAACAGAGAGAGAGATTATAGAGAACACAAATATTATTGTGTAAGAGATGATTTACAAAGAATACAAAGGGTCCTATTTATAGATCTCTAATCCTAACATATACAGGGAATATTCCTAATCTAAACTAGGAATGTAATCACAAAGGATATTATATGATTTATACAATATATGATATTATTACACAATATATGTTAATAGCCCCCCTCAAACTCAAGGTGGTAAAATGGATATCAACTTGAGTTTGGAAACTAAATCTTGAAGGCGTCCTGGAGAATGAGATTTGGTGAAGATATCAGCAGTTTGATCTGCGGAAGAGACAGATACAAGCTGAGTGGTGCCATTAATTAGATGATGATGCACAAAATGACAATCAATCTCAATGTGTTTTGTGCGTTCGTGGAAAACGTCATTATGAGCAATCTGAATAGCACTCTGATTGTCACAGTAGATAGTAGTAGCTGTGGAGTGAACAACTCCTAAGTCCTCAAGTAACCAGCGGAGCCAGAGGAGTTCTTGGGTAGCATCAGCTAAGGCACGATATTCTGCTTCTGTGCTAGAGCGGGCAATGACAGTTTGTTTCTTGCTTCTCCAAGAAATAAGAGAGTCACCAAGGAAGAAGCAATAACCTGTAGTGGAGCGACGATCAGTAGGATCTCCTGCCCAATCAACATCAGAATAGGCACGAAGTTCAAGTGAAGAATGGGCAGAAAAGTGTAGACCATGAAGCATAGTTCCTTTGATATATCTGAGAATACGTAGCACAGCTGCAAAATGGACGAACGAGGAGCAGAAAGGAATTGGCTTACAATATGGACGGCATAGGCAATGTCTGGTCGAGTAACTGTGAGATAGACAAGACTCCCTACCAGCTGGCGATACAGAGTGGGATCATCAAGAGGAGTACCATCCATAGGAGTAAGCTTAGAATTGAGCTCAAGAGGGGTAGGACTGGTTTTATTATCAGTGAGACCTGCACGAGAAAGAAGATCAGAAGAGTACTTTGCTTGGGAGAGGTAATATCCGTCAGTAGTAGAAGTGATTTCGAGTCCCAAGAAGTAGTTAATTTTCCCAAGGTCTTTCATCTCAACATGCTGGCTGAGATATGCCTTGAGATCTGAGATGCCGGTTGCATCATCCCCCGTAATAATCATATCATCGACATAGAGAAGGAGTAGAATAGTTCCTTCCTTAGTCTTGCGAATAAAGAGAGCAGAGTCGTAGGAGCTAGAAGTGAACCCGAAGTTTCCAACATTAGTGCTAAATTTGGAAAACCATGCGCGAGGAGCCTGTTTGAGACCATAAAGAGCTCGACGAAGTTTATAGACCTGATGAGGAGAATGATGATAACCAGGAGGAGGGCGCATGTAAACTTCTTCACTAAGTTCGCCGTTGAGGAAGGCATTTTTCACATCCATTTGAAATAGATCCCAACGACGAATTGCTGCAACAGCAATGAGGCTA
The DNA here is from genome assembly GCA_033977485.1 of Hydrangea macrophylla. Classification (NCBI taxonomy): domain Eukaryota; kingdom Viridiplantae; phylum Streptophyta; class Magnoliopsida; order Cornales; family Hydrangeaceae; genus Hydrangea; species Hydrangea macrophylla. The sequence continues at coordinate 109,918,366 of CM066984.1, read as the reverse complement.
CGAACTGAAGTAAGGCGAGCAACAGGGGCAAATGTCTCCTCATAATCAATACGGTACTCCTGTGTAAATCCCTTAGCAACTAGACGGGCTTTGTAGCGTTCAATGGACCCATCAGAGTGGGTCTTGACTTTATAAACCCATTTACAACCCATAACATTTTTCCCATTCGGAAGATCAACTAAGTCCCATGTGTGATTTTGATCCAATGCCTGCAATTCATCATTCATCGCTTTTTGCCAAAGCGGGTCAGAATAACCCTCACGGTAGGTTTGAGGCTCATGATGGGATAAAATGGTAGAAAGAACAACAAAATCACGAAGATGGACTGATTGTGTTCTTACCCGATCACTACGACGAGGATGATCATCGGAAGCTAGTGCAGATCCATCAGGCAGGATAGGCAGCTTAGGAGAGGGTAAGCTGGATGACTCAAGTTCATTTTCTTCATTTGGGTTTTGAAGTGTAGGTGTTGGAATTTGTAGTTCATGGGAGGGTGAATGGGATAGAGACGGATTTATAGCAGTGGTGTCGGGGAACAGGTCAGTGGAAGGATCAGTGAAGAAAACGGGAGTAGTGACAGGTGAGAGGTGAAACTGGGACATGGATGAGAACATTTTGTGCTCCCAAAAGACAACATGGCGAGATATACGTAGACGTTTTGAGGAGGGATCCCAGCACCGATAACCTTTGTGTTCAATGCCATAACCTAAAAAGCTGCATAGGCGGGCCCGAGGTTCTAGCTTAGTACGTTCATGAGGCTGAAGGAGAATAAAACAGGCACAACCAAAGATTTTAAGAGTGGTATAGTCAGGTGAATGGCCATACAGACGTTGATAGGGGGATTGATTTTCTATAGTGGGAGATGAATACGATTCATGGTATAGACAGACGTAAGAGCAGCTTCCCCCAAAAAAGTTCAGGACATGATGCAGAGAGGAGTAGAGATCGAACAGTGTTGAGAATATGTCTGTGTTTGCATTCAGCAGGCCCATTTTGTTGGGAAGTACCAGGACACGACCGATGAGGAAGTGTTCCATGCTGACGAAGGAAGTGAAGAACTTTAGAGTCCTTATATTCGGCAACATTATCAGCAAGGAAGACTTTGATAGGACATGAAAATTATGTTTTGACCATATTAGCAAAGTCAATATATATCTGTGGTAATTCAGAACGACTATTCATATGATAAAGCCATGTATAACGAGAATAGTCATCGACAAAAATCACATAGTATCTAGATCCCCCCATAGTGGTAGTGGGAGATGGTCCCCAAACATTAGAATGTATTAAGTCAAAAGGTGCAGAGGAAATAGAAATACTTTTATTAAATGGCAATGCCGATTGTTTGGCAATTTGACAAGAGAGACAATCAAAATTGTCATTATTGACTGACCCTAATTGACCACTAGACACTAAATTTTTTATACGATCAACAGAAGCATGTCCCAATCGAGCATGCCAGAGACTGAGAGAAGAAGTTAATGTCGTAGAGGCTGCCTTTTGAACTGACCGAGTTAGGTCTGATGGAATATGAAGGCTGATGAGTTCAAAGAGGCGTCCAGTCTTACGGCCTATCCCAAGAGTCTGTCACGTCCTTGGATCCTGCACACAACAACCAGAAGCAGAAAAATTTATAGTGAGTCCAAGATCACAAAGTTGACCAACAGAAATGAGATTCATTGTGAGATTGGGAATAAAGTAGGCATCAGGTAGAGATGTGTGAGAGGTGGAGATATCTCCGATATGATTGACAGACATATGAGAACCATCAGCAGTATGGATGGTTGGTTATAAATAGCGGAATTTTTGGTGGAGAAGATGGTGGGATCGGGTGTCATATGATTACAACAGGAAGAATCAAAAAACCAAGAAGAGGTACCTAGAGTGACAGACATGGCTGTGGAGGGTACATTACCAGAATGTGACAGAACCTGTTTCAGAAGGTCTTCAAGATGGGCAACAGAGAAGACCTCAGTAGGGGCAGTGACGGATGAACTCTCGGTAATTGTGGCAGCAGACTTATTTGAACCTTTGTAACTGGACCTGGATTGACCCCCTCGAGACGTGTTGTTACGAACGGTCCTGTCGGGATTCTTAAAGCAATCACTTTGATAGTGACCAGGCCCTATCGTCTTACAATGCTTGCAGAAACGGGTGGGACAGTCCAAGAGAAGGTGACCAGGGAGTTTGCAGTAGTTACAGAGGATTGTAGAAGAGTGAGATTGCTGCGGTTGATGGTGCTGATTTTTATTACTGAAAGAGGACCCTCCACGAACTGCTAGGATTGCATTGGTAGGGGAAGTCTTGCAACTAGCAAGACGAGTTTCCTCTGATAGAAGCTCGGCAACAACATGCTCCAGTGTGGGTAGAGGAGTGCGATGGAGAAGAGATGCTCGACCGGGCTCAAACTCATCAGTGAGGGCCATCAAAAATAGAATGAGGCATTGTTGATCCCTATAGTGAGAGAACTTTTAAGCATCAGAGGGGTCGGCCCATGTTGGTTGAAGAGGCAAGTTGATCCCAGACATAGTGGATTTTAGAGAGAAAGGTGTTGATAGATTGACCAGGTTGTTGTTGCATACGATGTAGATTCCGGAGAAGTTGATATTGGTGTGCAAGATCAGCAGTGGTGTACCGTTTTTCCAGAAAATCCCAGACAGACTTAGCAGTGGAGAATCTGCCAAATTGAAGGTGGATAGAACTAGTAGAGGTATTTCGAAACCACGTGATGATTTGGTGGTTCTTACTGTCCCAATCTTCAAGACGTTCAACGAATTTGACAACGTCTTCCCCGGTAGCTTGTTTTGGTTCAGGAATGTCGCCCGTGACGTATCGCCAGAGCTTGCGGCCTTTGAGAAAGCTAGAAATAGCTTGGGCCCAAGGTATGTAGTTGGTTCCATCCAAGATGGTGGAAATAGGATGAGAAAGGGTGGAAAGATCATTACGTTCCATAGTGAATAGAAAGGGTTGGGTCGGACTGGGCAGAAGCGGGTCAGGTGGATCCGGGTTGGCCGAAGGCGTGTTATTTGGTTATTGTTTGATATGGTGTAAAGGATCGGTCAACTATAGCACTGAGATATAGTGGGTATTGGAATTGTCGGTGGTATTGGAATTACAGAAGAATAAAATATGACCAACAATAGGACTATTAATACTAATAAAATATGAATCTCTTTGATTTGGTCAACAATCAAAGCGACGTTCTTGCTGATTGACTATATGATCAATAAAGGGCTAATAGACAAGGCTTTGATAGATCAGATTGATGGATGGTATCAATGGTATGGCAATTGGGTGGGGTTTGTGGCAGATATGATAGGCGATGATGTTTATGGTGATAAATGACTGTGGCGGTGATTTGATGCTGATGACAGATTACCAAGAGCAGAAAAGGAGCGGTAGATTACCGAGAGCCGTTTGGCTCTGATACCATGAAAATAATGATAGTGTAAAATAGAGAGAGAGAGAGATTATAGAGAACACAAATATTATTGTGTAAGAGATGATTTACAAAGAATACAAAGGGTCCTATTTATAGCTCTCTAATCCTAGCATATACAGGGAATATTCCTAATCTAAACTAGGAATGTAATCACAAAGGATATTATATGATTTATACAATATATGATATTATTACACAATATATGTTAACAGAATAATAATAATAAAAAAAATACGGAGTAAAAAAGAATAGAGAAATAACACACAGAGAGACGCGAGAAAGAAAAGAAAGAAAGTGAGGGCTCCACCTTCCCAATGCCATAGCTTCACCGTATGTTGCTCAAATCGCGATACGAAGTCATATTTGGACTCGTTGGGGATTAACTACATGTTCATATTTGGGCTGGATTTAGGAAAAATTCAAAGTTTCTAGGATTATTTGATTATTCGCAGAAATGAGTGTCCTAATCCCAAAATTGGATGTTTAATGTGATTTATTGCTATTAAATACTTTAAAATGCTTAATTGTGATTAAGTAAAAAAATATGTGGTTAATTAGCAATTAACATGTTTAATATATTGAATTGCTATATTGACATATTGAGTTGCTTATGTGCTTATTTGGGTCAAAGGGTCTAAAGTGATAATCACCATTATTTAGCTTGTATATAAGTGACGTTGAATTCCTCCGCGAAAAGGGGACAGTGGTGACGACCCAACGAAATGATTTGACTTCGGTCAGGGGCGGATTTAGAAAATCTTTTTAGGGGGGGCTTGATACGGCTGCCCCTGAAAATATTTTTTTGGACCTAGTTATACATATTTTGCATATATTTTAGACCTAATATGATAAATTTATAATAATTTTCGACCTATTTATACATATTTTGTGTATATTTTAGACCTAATATGACAAACTTTATAATGTCAGAGGGGGCTTTTAGACCTATTTATACATATGTTGTGTATATTTTAGACCTAATATGACAAATTTATAATGCCAGGGGGGACTTTTATAATTTTTAGGGGGGGCTTAACTGTAAACTTTTTTTTGTAAGGTCAGTGTGCAATTTTAGAAAAGTCTGGGCCGGGGGGGGGGGGGGGGTGGGCTTCAGTCCCCCTTTGACCCTCTGTATGTCCGCCCCTGACTTCGGTCACGAGTGAATGTGTGCGATTTCGCTATATGTGACGGAAAAAGTGAGACAGGCCAGGAATCAGGGGTCCAGAACGAGGGTGATTAGTCACTGGACATGCCCACAACTAATTTTATTGTTGTGAATGCTTAAATATTACATATGCTCCATTTCACACTCCGATAGCATGATTAGAATGTTCACTAAGCGTAAACTTAAATAAACTTTATTTGCTGTTGTGGTTGTTGAATAACCACTGCAAGTGCAGACCGGAAAGAGGAGAGAAATGATCAAGACTACGGGGCTGGGTTTGCTAAGATGGGTTTTGTAATAATCATTTTTAAATTACTAGTTGGAGATATTTTGGGAGTTTAAAAATTTATATTAGAAGTTATGCTTTAAACTTTTTGTTATGTTAGAATGAATCTATAGATTTTAGTTAAGTTTTTGGTGTGTTTTAAAATATTTAAAGAAATAAATGCAGCAGGGGTTAAAAAATTTTAGTTTATGAAAACATGATGAATGATGCTGTAATAGGGGAAACTCTGCTCAAGTACCACTCGACGGTTTTAAAACTTTGTTTTGTTTTATTTTGTTTGATAAAAGGATATTTTTACCATTGGTATTTCAGTCAAAATGTTAACTTTTGGAACGTTGAAAATGATTGTTTAGCCATTGTTAGCTTTGTTACACGTGTCCTAGCAGCGGGGGCGGGTTGGGGTGTGACAACTAGCATATTAACTAAGAGTCTCACACTCTAGTGATTGAGATTCTTCACTCCGTCCAATGGTAGTTAATTATGCTACAGTGTATACCTGATGAGATATTCAGTCTCATCATCCACCATGACAAATTCTAAGTATCAAAGAATAGTAATTCGTATGTCACATGTATTACCTACTATGATACTTAAGGATTACAAACAATCATCTCATGAAACATATATAATAAAATGTAAACTAATATCCATATATAAAATGTCAATGTCTCATATATACAGTAATGATTTGAGGGCACAATCCAACACCTACTCACTGCAAAGAGTAATGATACACTCACACTCTCATCCACACCTCCAATCACATTCAGCACATCCTGACTCTTGATTGCCCTTAATTCTAGTGGGTTTCACGTGAATTTCACATAAGACCCACTAGAATCAAGGGGCAAGATATGCTGAATGTAGTTGGGGGTGTGGTTGAGGGTGTGGGTATATCATTATTGCACTACAAATGAATACAACACAAGATTGACATGCACTCATACCACTAAGATTGAGATGATATCATTCTTGGGTCCCATTTGGATTAGTTATGGCCTTTTCATTTAGGCAGAAGCAGAATCCCAAACAATTTGATTAGGGGGGTGTCAATCGCAGAAGCATGAATGGGGCCCAAACATGCAGTTTAGGAAGTGATTCGAAACAGGCCCTAAAAGTTGTTAACATTACAGTTTCCCAAGAGAATAGTAGTATAACTAAAATGTGATGTAGAAAATGGTGGACATGGTGGTTTTATTAGTAATTGATGATACCTTTCAATCTGTTCAATAAGAAAAACACATTGATGTGGTGTGGAGTGCAAAAGAGCGTTATATATGTTCATCAATCCTCCTACGTACAGTTTGGTGCTTTTGGAGAATGTGTATGGGTTACTACTTACACGCCACATATACAAATAGGCCATATATATATGTGTTTGTTTTGAATATGTAGGGAAAAATCCAAAGGATTTTACTACCTTTACAGAACGCTTCTCAATCAAGGAAAACTAGTATTGACGTATTTTTCTCTTGTGTTTTCCTTTATTCTTAAATAACATTAAAAATTAGAAGGTTTTAAAACAAAAATTGTAATGTTGAATGAAGAATTTTCGACATTCAGAATGTTTTAATTATCTCTTAACTTATTCTCTTTTATTTCTATTTTTTTCCTTTTCTCATCGTTTTCCTTTTAACTAAACAAAAGGAAAAGTTTTCCTCTACATTTTGTTTTGTTTTCTTTCTCTCGCTAAATCTAAGAACCAAACAAAGTTTTCAAAACACGGACAAGCAGCCCTCTTTCTTTTGGGTCTTACTCTGTATTTCTTAGGGGGTGTGGTTTGGACTATAAGACCTAACACCAAAGTGAGGCAATTTCATTTTCTCTCTCTACGTTTACTACCATTATGGATAATGAATTTTAAGTTTTTTGGGTGGTCATTTCAGCAAATTATTGGGCCAGTACCTGAAGGATTTGACTGCTACTTTGCAAGTCGATTCCCAAAACTCTTGATTGAAGTATACAAAGTTTTTTACAAAGTTCTGCGGGGAAGAGGAATGCTTTCATAAGTACTTTTAAGGAATGATAGTTTAAACAAATATTTAACTCTTTGCCTTCACAGATCAAGTTATAAGTCACAGCGTGTGGTCTTTAGAAACTATCTGAAAGATGGATGAATGCTTTAGATGTACTTATGTAGCTCTGTAGCTTGTTTATACATGTAATTAATTATGTACACTATCAGAAAAATTTGAATGCAATGATGTACCAATACCCATTTATTGAACTTATCAACTCTTTTTTTTTAAAAAAAATCTTCCAATATTCCATGTTGGTTTTCTGGCATTGTCGATCTGCACTATAACACACTCATTTTTGTGCGGATCGCCGTAAATGAGAGACAAATAAGTAAGAAATCTTGAACATTGACGTTTGCTTAGAAAATGTAACTGCGAAAATTTTATGACTTGTGACTATAAGCACTAATCAATTTTCTGACTTGTGCATAACAAGCACTAATTATCCATACTATACCAGTGCAGAATGAAGTACAAATATGTTCATAAAATGCCTAGCTAAAAAAAGGCACTTTCAGGGTACCAAAGCTTGAAATTGTAACGTGATACAAGAAAACAAATCACAAAAAGCTTGTTCAGGGTGAAAATAGTAACTAGACTTCACTACCAAAACTAACACTTTTGTTTGAAGATATTTCTGCACGACTTCTCTTCAAATCATTTGTTGATTCATCTCTTTCATTACTTCTTATTGAATCTCTCTCCATTTGCCTTATCTTGGATCTGCTCTTCACAGACTCTTCCTTTTCATCAGCAAATGAAAGGAATGTTTGAAGGCGTGCAGATCGTGAGCTTCGATCGGACGACTCAGAAAGCTCGTCAGTGTAATGCCGGCTGAACTGGTGTACCATCAGAATTAAATACACGAGGAGAGCAAGCAAGCACGCGGACCCACAAATGAGAAAGAGGCCCGAAAAGCTCTTTAGTTGAAGACGATCTACTTCAAGCTTTGCGCCTTGTGAAGTACAAGCACTTCTCTGAAGCCATTTGTCATGGATTCTTTGAAGTTCTCCATTTTCGGACAGTTTCAGAATAGCCGTTGACATGTCAATTGCTAATGGAGAGTCTCGAGGAAAGGCCTAATGAGAAAATGAAGAACAAAACCTTATAAATGGAACTTCACAATTGCCTTGGACTCCGTTTGGTTCGCATATTAAGAGAAGGAAAAAGGAAAACGAGAAAGAACACTAATTCCCCGATGTTTTCCTCCATACTTAAATAACAGTAGCTTTTCAAAATGCAAGAGGAAGTCAATATAAGAGAAAGGCAAGTGACTCTCAACATTTAAAAGTCTAATTTATTGTTCAACTTATTTCTTTTCCTCCCCATTTTCCACATTCTTTTCTTTAATAACCAAACAAAGAAAAAGATTTGCAAAGTGTTTTCTATTCCTTTAGCCACTAAATCCATGAAATAAACAGAGCCTTTAGAAAATCGGTCAAACATAAAAAGTTGTATTTCAGAAAATTAGCAAATCCCAATCTCTCATTCTGCTTTATTTTTCTCTCTTTACTTTTTTTTTTTTTTTTTTTAACGAAAAACCTTATGAATGCAGAGCTTATATATAGATGCATATAAATATAAGGGTAACTAAGTTATTACTGGTATGTCTTGCAAGGGCCAGGCATTGATCAGTGATCACTAAGAAGTTGCAACAAAATGCAAATGTAGATATTATGGTCTATCTGGTCTGGCTTCACAGGATTATAATGTTGGTAACAAAATGCACACGGAAATCCATCAGCAGAATGGGCATTACTAAATACACCCACATAATATCTCTATGTCCCGTGTACAAGAAGAAATGTAACTCACACAAGTCAAAAAATTTAAATAATTTTTTTTCTTTTTGTTCGTATCTTCCTAATTAACCACACAAAGAAAAGTGTTGTTCTTAGTGTTTTCATTTCATTCTCTGATTGAATCTGTGAACCAACATAGACAAAGAAATGATATAGATAAGGAAAATACTTACAAATCCCCACCCATTTTTGGTGAATTCCTGACCCACTATACTGAACTCACACCGGGTTGAGAGAAACAGTTCTATATATGCACGCTCGTCAATCACTGCAGCGACCCCACCGTTCTTGGGCCCATCCTTTAGGGCCTTGGCGTAGTCTTCTGGGGAGATAAGGGGAATGAGCCTAGACTCATGAATGCCAAGTTCAACGCTCAAATAATCTCGGGTAAATGAACCTTGCTGGTATCCAATTGGGTCATTGCTTGACATTAAAGTTTCAATCCCTTTAATTGGTGAAGAAAGATGCTGCACGGTAAGTATTGAGGTCAAACTCGCAGTGTAACTCGAGTTGATTATGAGAACCACGAAGAGCCATATGATGAGCACAAGGCGGCCAAGAGTGCTAAATGTATTTTCTTCTGCATAGGATATAGGAAAAATTGAAGTTACATAGTTTTTCTGAATGGCATACGGAGATCATTATAGATATATAGTCATATCACTTACTGTGGGCAAAGAACCAAGTTGAAAAGCTAAACCTGCCAAACGAAAGAAAAAGATAAGCCATTAGGCTCCATTTGGTTTGCGGTTCTAGATAAGGAACGGGAGGCAAATCGATAAGGAAAGTCATTTCCCTAGTGTTTTTCAGAGTGTTCCCTAGTGTTTTTCATTGCGTTTTCCTCCATGCTTGAATAACATTCGAAATTTTGAAACTTCTAATTATGATGATAGCAACTCAAGAAGAGAGGAAAGAGGAAGGGAAGTTGACTCACAATATTCAAAATTTTCAATTTACTTTTCACCCCACTCTCTTTTCTCTCCTATTTCCAATGCACATTGTTTCCCTTATTAACCCAACACTAAAAAGTGTAATCCTTGGTGTTTTCTTTGCCTTTCCCTCATTAAGCCCATGAACCAAACAGACCTACAGAGAACTTAATAAAAGAATAACAGCGTTTTATACTAAAATGATCTTGAGAACTAATCTTATCAGTTATAAAGTGAGTAAAGTTGATGTGTTTGCATTAGTCAAAGAGTAAGACAAGTTTCATTTGTTGGTATATGAACTTCTAAATATTTCTTACACTCTTACCATAGTATAGTGACAACTTGTCTTCTAGGGGGTCCACGAAAATCATCGTTGATTCTATGCTCCAGAATCCAAACTACAGCTCCCACCATTAGGAAAAAACTTCCCGTGACAATCCACATAGTCCAATTAAATGGCCTCATAAATGCCCAAGCACTAGAGTTTAACTTACTAACTGGTGCCACTACAACTAGTCCGGACTCTATATATGGCTGTGTAAAATCTACCATCCTTGTTCTATTAGTGATGATCGCAATGTCACCAATTGCAGCATCATAGACCTGTTGAAAACAGAGAATTATACCAAAATATATAGCCTCACATATATATGATAAAACTTTGTATGTTATACTCACACCAGTGGTGATCAAACGAACAAGCTCGGTGCCACTTGGGTTATGATGACCATCCCCATACGATATTAACTTATACGGAACCGCATATGGCAACAAGGTCAAAGCAGCGGTAAAAACATCAACACAATACCCTTTGAACGTATCATTATTGCCACGTATTTCTGATACGAATTCACCATAGCTAACTCTATTCGGGACCCCAATTCTTAATTGCATACCGTTGTACGGAAAAACCCACCCGCGAGGTTTTTGTATCCTTTGTCCAGGCCAAATTACACTGTACAATTGTTGATTTGAACTAGAACGGTTAGGTGGCTTCGTGTATAGTGTTTCTGGTGGCACAACCGATAAGCCAGAATAATTTGACCAATACCCTATTCTCCTAATGCCCGTGCCAATCACATTAATTACTTCATATGCCGGTTGTATAATGGACTTGTCGGAGGTAAACTTGAATGGTCCGGTTACACCATTCATATTCACCTGTAAAATGCTTTCCAGCAATAAGTTTCCGTCATCAAATTTGGTCATAGCATCAAGCTTCAAACCCCCTCCTTGTTTTGCGTTCAATCTCGAATCATTTGAAAACGTAATATTTCCCCCTTGATCGAAAAATGCATTAATTGCACGAGCAAGTAGCCAAACAGTGTCATAGGCATAAAGGCCATAAGTGCTTAACCCAAACGAACCATTAGCAGTATTTTTACTTGTCAAGTTTCTCCACCTAGAAGAAAAGTTTCTTTTTAGCTCTGAATCGGGTGTATACATACGCAGTGTAATAACCCCTTGAATATTTTCCATAGACTCTGGTGGGAGAGGAGAATTAGTATCCAATACGGTGGATAGCCAATTTGTAGCTATCCAAACAAAGCCATAACCCGTCATCCCGAGATATTGTGCCACGGAAAATACATCCAAACCCCAATTGGCATAAGTGTGTACTACTATAATTCGGGACTCGGTTAAAGCCACTTTTACCAAAACATCAGTTATGTCCGCTCGGGTTGCAGCGGGCTTCATGGGTGCTTTGTATGAGATTTGGCAGCGTTTGGCGGCCAATTGATCTGATAATGAGGCTATCCCATTTCGCCCATGATCATCATCAGCATAGATTGCAACTACTTTTCTCCAGCTATAGTAATCTACAATTTCCGCAATTGCAGCCATTTGGAATAGATCGTTCTGTGTTGTCCTAACGAAGAACGGGTATTGAAGTGAAGACAGAGTTGGGTCCGTTGCTGTGAATGATAGTAGAGGGACTTGGAGCTCATTTGCAATATGCGAAATCACATGAGCTGTGACAGAAGATTGGGGGCCAATTATGGCCACAGTGTCGGTCCCCATGAACTGTAAAGCTGTAATAAGTAATAAGATTGAAAGATTCTAATCAAACTGCGATTCAAAGGAGTTTAGACCATCTCCAACAAGAGATACCAACTAAAATTAGCTAAAGACAAAGTCTGCTACCATTGGGGGGCCCGGGGTGGGTGGGGGGGTGGCGGGGGGGATCCAAACTATTTTAGTTCTGCTAAAATTGTTTCCAGAATATTGAAAGTTTTTTTTAGTACCAAAAAATGCTTTGGAAAATATCTCTTGGACTAATATGGACTAAAGTAAAGCTTATTGAAACTAAAAACAACAAGGTGAAGGCTTCGTTGGATTGTTTAAAACTTTCCCCCTTAATTCTCTCACATTTTCTTTCTTCCAGTTTTCCAAAACCACCAAACATGGGAAAGGAAAATCCTTAGTATTGTCTTATTCTTTTGGCACTCTAAATCCAAGAACCAAACAAAGCCAGACAGTAAAATACAAACGGGAGATTGTTTATAAGCCGTTACCATTGCCAAATTACATTAATGCCAAAATAGTATTTGATAGATACGGAAAATTTCCAGTGTTACTAAACAAATTTCAGGTAACAGTGAGTTTTGCTACTTCTGTTGAAGAAGGTACTATCTTATCAAACCAAGAAAGCATATTGCTAGCCAAAATATGTTAAATACTACATGAATATTTGAGTAAAACAAGAGAGTTAAAAAGGGCATACCATCAACAATGCCCAAAAATCCGCTGTAGTTGGTGTCATGCATTGTGAGATTAAGCTTGGTTCCACCAAGAACATCTGGATTTGAATTCACATCATCTATGGCAGCTTCTAAAGCAACTTTTGCGACTTTGCCGACTATGGAATTGAAAGTGAACATAGACCCAATGTTCACAACTTCAGGTCTAGTAGATACATTTGTTGTACTAACTCCATAGGAAAAATACATATTGTTGAAAACCATTATCACTGGTACCCAAATCAGATTCATTGCAAATATTTTTCTCCGATTAAATATCTCAAATTTCATCTTCTGATACTTCAACATGAGGGTTTGATTGAACAATCAAACTTTGCAATTCTGGCAAATCCCAATTTTGTCTGAAATAATTACACAGACAGCCAGAAACACAACAAATGTAAGCAAAAAAAAAAAAATATGGGTATGAAGAATAGAACTCTAAAGAAGCTATATATATATAGGAACATAGGAACATTTTGTGGGTAAAAACAAAAACAACTGTTAAAGCCCTAACTGTAAGTATAAGCGCAAGAATTTAACATGTTCAGCTCCATAACTTAAACCCAACAATCTACAGATTTACCCATCAAAATCCAAATGAATATTCATAGGAAGTTCCAAAACAAGAACTACTCACCATGTTTTGAAGTAGCATATAATGTGAAAGGAGGCCAATGTTTTATTATTATTATTATTTTTTTTTTTTGTTGAAGAATTAATGAAGGAAAGAACAAGTTTAGTAGTGAAGAAAAGGTGACAAAAATGGAGCAGAAAAAGGTAGTGAACAAAAGTGAGGGTAGAGAGAGAACTTGCAGAGTAGTACAAGCCGCATACATTGAAAATTTCCAACCCAAGAAGCCATTGAAAAGAAAGAAAATGGACAAAAGAGTAAAAAAGACAAAAGAGATTTAATGTATTAAGTGGGTTCCACAGTCACACCACTACAGGAGAAAGAAAGAGAAAACCCAATAAATTGGAACCATGGCAAATGGGCATTTACTTCATGTGCCAAAGGTGAGGTTGACACTGAAAAAAATCACCAGCTTTGAGGGGACCAATTGTGATACGATGCATTAAAGAATAATTTATCCAAGAGATCAGTGGTATTAATAGGCTTTGAAACTAAGTAATTAAAACAAAGCTTCCAAACGCGGTCTTAGATATATCACAGAAGTCAGAACCTCCAGAAGTAAAGTATTTCAATTGAGTAAAATTTCAGGCACACCCATTTTCACAACTTCACCCCCCATAACTTGATGTGTCAACCATGTAGTGGAATGGGACCCACCATTTAACACAACCTTACATATGATACTCCCACTACATGATTGACACATCAAATTATAGGGAGTGAGGTTGTGGAAATGGATGTTCTTGAAGTTTTACTCAATTCAATTTACTTTACCAGCGTTGACGAAAATCATGAGAGATAGGAATAGGAGTAACTAATGGGATCCACTGAATTGTGTAGGGTACTACATCGCCACAATTGTAGCCATCTAAATTAACTGATGTGGGGAATAACTATTGGATGCCGTTAAACTCATTGAGTACCGCTCATCTGTCTGAAATTTATTCTCATGTAAATGTAAATTGGGTTTACATTTGAGACGGATGATCTGTTGAGGCAAGTATTTACGGAAGACAAAGGATAAATTATATAGTGAGTTTGTCACGTCATGACATCACTTTAATGTGGTATGATCACTCAATTTGAACTATACACATGTTTCCTATTTTTAGGGGATCATGACGTGTGATTGACGGTTTTACTAGTTTGAAAATGTGCAACTTTTTGTCATTATCCCCTGAAAATAGGGGGCATGTATATGGTTAAGATTGAGTGGTCATACCACATCAGCGTAAATAAAATGGTGTGATGGGCTCACTGAATAATTTCTTGAAAGTAGAAAACGAAAAGGGGAAGTTTGAGAAATTTTAGGGTGTACTGTATTGAGTGTAACACATGTATATACACTGGTTTGTTGAATCTTATTGGTTGAGAAATGAGTTGGCAGTTTTTTGATTGGGAGTTCGTAAATTTCATCTTGTACAGATGAACCGTTTAAAACTTAATCTCTATGTAAATATGTACCCCAAATATTCGTGCCGACTTTTTTTGTTTTTTGTTTTTTTTGGGGCAAATTACACTTTAGTCCATTAAACTATACACCTGTTTTAATTGGGTCAATAAACTTTTTATTTATTTATTTTTTATTTTTTTACAATTGGGTCCTTAAACTTCAAAAATTCATTCAATCAGACCCAAATTCTGACACTGTTAGCTTAAATGATTACAAATTGTCACGTACGTTGCGCGCAATGCTTAAATGTCAATTGTTAGGTTAAGACAAATAAGGGAGACTGTGAATGACTAAAAACTTATGTGATTTTGGGTATGATTGAATGCAATTTTGGATCTAGTCGAATGTGTTTTCGAATTTGATTGAACATGATTCCAGATCTGATTGAATGTGATTTTTTACACTATTCACAATCCCCCTGTTTGTCTTAACCTAACATGTGACAGGTAAGCATTACGCGTAACATACGTGACAATTTCTAATAGTTTAAGCTAATTGAATCAGAATTTGAATCTGATTGAATGGATTTTTGAAGTTCAAGGACCCAATTACAAAAAAAAAAAAAAGGTTTATGGATCCAATCAGAATTTGAATATGGTTGAATGGATTTTTGTAGTTCAAGGACCCAATTACAAAAAAAAAAAAATTATGAATCCAATTAAAAATAGATTATAGTTTAATATAGTAAAGTGTAATTTGGCCTTTTTTTTTATTATTTATTATTTTTTATTTTTATCTGTGCTGACTTTAATTTAGTAAAAGATTCCTTAAAGGGCCAGCATCACTTTGCTGAATGCTGATTAAGATTAAGTGGTCCTTGGGAAAGGAAAATGCTTCTGTGCAGTTAGCACAGTGCAGTTCGCACTGTGCTAGCAGTTTTATTGTGCAAACTGTGAGTAGCACAGTGCGAACTGCACTGTGCTAACTGCACAGAAGCACTGTCCCTTGGGAAAGACTTCAGTAGCCGAAGTGGTTTTGGGGTATATACCTCAAAACTGATTTTGGCTAACAAATGTTTGTTTCGTGATTAAAAAAAAAAAAAAAATGTTATGCTTTTTAAATTTTTTTTTTTCAAAAAGTGTTTCTCAACACATATGGCACCGGGATTCTCTTCATTAATAGTAGGACCACTTCATCATCAACCCATCAAAATCAACTAGCACACTGTCACATGTGTTGGGACACACTTTTGAAAAAACAATAATTGAGAACCATAGTATTACTAAAAAAAAATTTGTTTCCATCAAAATCATCCAAGAAAAATTTGTTCCCATGTAAGAAACGTTTGTTCCGCACAACAGATATTTCTTATCACTATGTTCCCATACCAAAAATAATGAGAATAAATGTTTTTTTTATCACGAAACAAATATTTCTTGACGGGGTCTCACCCAAAACTTCTTTAGGATACCGAAGTCTTTCCCGTGGTCCTTTGCTCCTGCAAGTGTCCTTAAGCTCAACACAGATTGAAGCTGCAATGATAATCGAGGCAAAGGGGCATTGTGGCCTTTTTAGGGATGACTGGCAGTTGGTTAGGAAGCTACTATGGTGCTCTAGAGCTCTATACCAGGGAGAGTATTTTTGTTCACCTTTGCTCATCCAAGCTTTTATTGGGTGATATGTGTCATATTCTAGTAATTATGTTAATGATATAAGGGCAAAATAGAAATAAAATAGGACACATGTCACACAATGAAAATCTGGGTGAATAAGGGCGAACAAAATTGGATTCATATACCAGTCGTGGAGCGGAATTGAAAAGCTTGAAGAAAGAAATAATGCTAGTAGTTGAGAGAAACTTGAGCAACATTATTTTGGAAACGGACTCGAAGACTTCCATTACGCTTATCCAAGAAAATACCCAGGGCCACCCCTTTATATACTTGCCTTGGAGTAGAATTGGAAAGCTTGAAGAAAGAAATGATACTCGCAGTTGAGACAAACTTGGGCAACTTGATTTTGGAGACGGATTCAGAGACTTCCGTTACGCTTATCCAAGAAAATACCCAGGGCCATTCCCTTGTGGGGCTTTTTTTGGAAGATTGCAAGCTAGTACTCTTTGAGGAGATGCAGAGGATGTTTGGTTCATGTGAAATGAGAAGTGAATAAGTGCGCTGATATCTTGGTTGACAAGGGGTTTTAATCATGAGAAATGGTAGGCGCACAACACATTCTATAATAAAGCTTTAAATATGTTGTATCCTATGCTATTTGAATTTTTCATACTTTTCTATGCACTAGTTACACAGCACATGATACATACATTTAAAGTCATATTGTGAAATATAATGTGAAATGTGTTGTGTTCCTAGTTTTTTTGTTTAATCATTTATAGCCTATTTTATTTTTGTTGATAACTGTTGTTGAAAGATGGTAACCTGTGTAAAATTTTCTACAGGAATTGATTCTGTGTGTTCTCTTTCCGACTAACCAAAAAAAAAAGAAAGAGTAATGCTATGCTTTTTAAATTTTGTCCCAAAAGTATTTCTCAAATAATGTGACAGTGAGATGAGGTCTAATACAATTAGACCAGTTGAATTATGATTGGAAGTTATTTACCTGGTCCCATTGTCACATCATTTGAAAAGCACTTTTGAAATAAAAATTTGAGAAACTAGCATTACTCAAAAAGAAAAGAAAAGTAAATATGTACTTGCATTGGCATATGTAAAGTTTAGGAGAAATTATATGCTTTTCAAATTTTGTACTCCTATTTCGAATGTGGTTCCTAATACTTGTGACAGAGAGATACAGCTTCAATAATGGTGGAAGCATGCCAACATCCTCAAATGAAAATAAAGTATTCCACTGCCACATGAAATACAAATTTGACAAACATATTATTACTCAATTTATAGGATGTGGAAAGAGGCTAGGGGGACGCGCTTAAATGTTATTAATTGGAGCATAATATATCTAGATGCACATGCCCAGAAAAGAAAGGTCGGATTATTAACTTAACTGTGTTTTCATACTTAACCTCATTTAGTTCATATTAGTTAACCTCTCATTATTTTTAAGAGAAAGTTCCAGCACAAAAAAAGGTTAAATACATATAGAAAGGATTTGACAAATTTCTATAAGTAATTTTATGCTACTTGACGCACATTATTTAGTGAAAATTGTACATCAAAAATTAAAGAAGAAATCACTCTAAGGAACATTTAATAGTGAAGATTACATTTTTCAGAAACCGAACACTCTTAATATTTTGAGTGCATGATGACATTCTATTGATACGTTTTCTTATCACACTCAAGTGTAGGTGATCGTAGAGGTAATAAAGTTCTAGAAATCCAGGTCGAATCTATAGGGAACGGGAAATAAAGATAGGCAATAACTATTTTGTCACAAAAAATAAAATAAAAGATGATTGATTTTTGTGGGGTTTTACTAAACTAGTAGTTTTTATACTTTTGTAATAAACTAATTAAAAGCTATTTTTTTCTAAGTAGTTTACGGTAAATATTTTAACAGTATAAAATATATTAACTAAGATACTAGTAAGAAAAGGAAGAACAAGAAATAAAAGCTAAATTTTTGTGAGATAAATTTTTTGGATTTAATAATAGCGAAAGATAGAAATAATACAGATATTTAAGCAAAGCTATTAAACACAGAAAATATTAATTAAGTTGAAAGAAATGATTTAAAGAAATTGGGAATATGCAAACTAACACTAGATCCCACAACTTTTGTGCATTTGAAAAGGATTTGGCATTTAAGACCACAAAGTCATTCTTTATTTAAAAATAACCTTTCACTGGTCAGGGTCATATCAAGTGTGTCAGGTTTGATATGAAACGACGTCGTTTGGTTTAAAGAAAAATAAAAAGGCAATTGGGCAGTAGCCAAGTTCGAACCGTGCCCGCCGCGGACGTGGGTTATTCGGCGCCCAGTCCCCACCACTCTGCCACTACACAATTACCTATCCATTAGTGGATAGAAATATATATAAACACATATTTGAAATATAAATTTTGTCATATGAGTTGTTTGAGTATGCTAGGTGTTTTTTATGACAAAAGACATATTTTGACAATCCACATAATTATATTCTTTTTTTTCAAATATGTGATATTTTGAGCCCAATATAACCATAGTATATAAACATGTTAAATGGTCATAAACTATAGATACATAGATATTTTTTAAGCCTGGCAAATGGGCAGGCTTGGGCGGGTTCGGGTCGGGCTGAAAACGGGCCGGGCTGGGATCGGGTCTGTATAAAACCGGGTCGGGTCGGGTCGGGTTGCGTGTGAAAGGGTAAACCCGGTTTTTTTTTTTTTTTTGAGACCTACTGCCAAAGCCTTGTTTGGGAAGGAAAAGAGATAAGGGAGATTCCAATAATAATAAATGAAAATTAATAAAAAGAGATGAGGGAGATCATTAAAAAATAAAAATAAAAAATCCCATAGCAAAAAATTTCTCTATGTAGCATCATACTGTACAAATACACACTACATACAACAAATAAGAAGAAAAAAAATCAAATACGGAAAAAAAAAAATTCTAAAAGATGAACCCAAATAATTCCTCTCAAAGCAAAACCCCTTCTGTAAATTAATTTTGTTTCCTTCTAAATATGTGTGGAGGGGAGAAAGAGAGAGAGAGAGAGCAAAACCCCTCATGTAAATTAATTTTCTTCCTTCTGAATATGTGTGGAGAGAGAGAGAGAGAGAGAGCAAAACCCCTCCTGTAAATTAATTTGCTTCCTTCTGAATCTGTGTGGAGAGAGAGAGAGTGAGAGAGAGAGAGGTGGTGGCTGAAGAGACGAGAAGGGTTTTCATTAGATTTGTTGGGTTTTAGAGAGAGAGAGTGGGGGTCAAAACTCAGGAGATGAGAGAGAGAAAAAGTGGTTTGGCCTTTTGGGAAGTAGGTATTGACGGCTGAAGAGGTGGTGGCTGAAGAGGTGAGAATGATGATTAGGTTTAGTGTTGTAAATGGTCCCTCTTGAGGCCCGAGATGAACCCGACTTCGGCCCGGTAATTAAACACATCCCAGCCCAAAAACAATTCAGTTCGGGCTTTAATGGGCTAGTGTGTCAATTGGGCTGGAGTTGCCAGGTATAATATTTTTGGCCATAAATGGAAAAATAACTCATCCAGATAAATTTGTCCATTTAAGATTAGTGCACAGAAATTATGGTTTCTAAGTTTTTATTGCATATCCCCAATTAAAGTTTTAGCCTACCATTTTGAAGTTAAAACTGTCTTCCAAATAATCTTTTAAAGAAAGATTAAATAGATGTAAACAGTGACTGCTCAATTAAAACCAAAGTTATAGAACTAAGATAAGGGTGAAATATAATAATAATATATTTTTTTCCTCACTTCATAAGTTGGGGTTGAATTTGTGGAATCTGCAAAATAGCAAAGTTTAGTACAACTAGGCTAATAAAACATTAACAAATGGAAATACTGAATTAATAATAAAATACTAAACCTTTGACTTTGGATTCTTATGGGGTCACAGTGGTTGAACTTCAAGAACACAAATAAGGCCAAACTAAATTCTAATCTAATTTTGGAGTGAGATATAGGTATGGTGTGCTTTGGACTTTAGTAGGTGATTATAACAACTACGTGGCTAATAAATCTGGCATTTACTTACAAAATCTGTCTTCTAGTGAATGGAAATATTGCTATAAAAACTAAAAATTTAGAGTTTCAAACTATTTTAGGGAACAACTATAAGTACTAACTAGACTAAAAATATTAAATCTAAACTTTAATAGGAATATTTTACTACTACAAATTGATATAGGTTGTACAAGAAAACAAATATTTTATTTTAAGAAATACAGTACACACAGTTTTGCTACATACTTTTTGAACATGAAATCATCAAATACATAAGAGTAAATTTTTACAACTACTAGAACTAGAAAAGGCAAAGAAAAACTAAAGTTTCCTATTTCTAGGGACAATATGAAGTGTTTATATGATAACCTCCCCTAAACTATTCTCTCCCTAACAGTGATTGTGAAGCTGTTGGTTGTTGTTGTGCCTTGCAGCTTGTGTTTTCAGTTGTGATTGTTCGTCTCTTTTTATAGATGAATGATTGGTAAGCATTCGTCACTGCTGCCATCACTTGGTAGTTTTTTCTTCTTCGCGTGTTTTGTTTTTCCCCTCCTCTGACAGTTGTTTTGACTTTGCTGAAAAGAGAGAGAGAGAGAGAGAGAGAGAGAGAGAGAGAGAGAGAAAGAAGAGGAATCAAAAAAATATACACATATATTATCAATATCCAAGCTGGATGTTGAATTCGTTCTTGTTTTTTTTTTTTTTTTGCCTACCAAACAGTAACAATTACTGTTTGGTTACTATTTACTACTATTCATCTTTGACTAACAAATGAATATACTATGGTGTGGTTGCTACTTCTTTCCTTCTCTTTATTTCACATCATTTTCACTTAAACATATAAAATATGTAAAAATACATAATTACACGCATGTGAGTGACATCACCATTAAATTATATTAATTCAAATATACGGGTAAAACTAGGAATTTGGGGGATTAAATGAGTATTATGTCTATTATATTGGCACAAAAATGTGCAATATTCAATGTTTGTCAGTGCAATTTTGCTTACTTCAAAATTACTCACTCTCCTCTCTCATTGGCTAATACAGTTGAGCCCAGTACTTTACACCATTATTTAATTCTCATTTAATGATGATCCCCACTGTATTAATGTTTTGGCTATTTATCTTTCGAAGGATATTTGTGTAAATTTGATTGTGTGAGCGAGCTAGGCAAGCAAGTTGTCAATGTGTTAGTGTGATTGTATAAGCCAATTGCACCTCACCAAACTAATTGTCAATGTTCGAATGCTTTAATTATGAGAATTTTTATCGTATGAAATTAAACAAACTAACGAACCACTAATTGGAAGCAGAGAAAGAGAGTGAAGAGTTTGAGGTTGAAGACCCAATCAAAGATGTGCCTTCGAAGACCTACGAAGCATACATAAATTAAAGGTTACAACTCCTACTGAACTAATTAATGCTACGATCTAAATGAAAGCAATATGAGTAATGAATTACAAAATTACTTATAAGACATAAACTAAAGTAAGGAACTCCATCAAAGTTACTAGAATCTAACTAAACTAAAAGCATTTATATCTACTTCTAAAGAAAGATGTAGAAAAGTAATGTAATTCAAGTCATTGTATTTTGGATTTGTCCAAACCCCTTACAATGAGTACTTTACAATATATTCATAGAAGAAACCTATAAGTATGTATTTGAATTTGAACATCTCTCTCCCAAATAACTAATAATTCAAATTTCTACAACTACCAATTAGTGAGAGATGCTCCTACGATGACAAGTGTTTTCAAGCAACTTCCATCTTCATCATCACCATTGATCTCTAAGTAACCAACATTGATCACCCTTGTAGTGCCAAGTGTCTTTCATGTAATCTTCCAAATTCCCATGACAACATACAACAACAACAACAACAACAACAACAATAATAATAATAATAATAATACACAACCTATATTATATAAACATAGCTCCCTTGGTTCTTTGAAAATGAAGCATCCGTAATTTTTGAAGAATCAATTTCTTGATTTTCATAAAATAACATAATTTGCTTCGAAGCCAACACAACAACTTCGAACACGAAAAATGGATTTAAATTGGTGTCGAAGCCAATAAAATAGCATCGAATACGAAAATATAAATGGCTTTGAAGCCATGCAGTAGGTTCGAATACAAAATGGGCGGCATAGAACTGGATTCAAAGCCAAAATAAAAGTTTCGAACACAAAACAATGACTTAAAACTGGTTTCGAAGCCAATGTAACCAATTAAACAAACTTTTTGGTTTAAACATGTCACAAAGAACAAAGAAATAATTTTTATTAGACACTAAACCAAAATTATTAGCAAATGTGGTTGTGACTAAAACTATTTAGCCAAAATTATGAACTGCTGTAAATGCTCTTTAGATAAGGTACTCGGGAACAGTAGCCAAACAACATTAGGCTAATAGCACATTGATACGGGAGAGGAATAACTACCATTGTATTGCTTACAGGACCACTAGGTGTTAGGAAACTGCGTTCCCAGAATCCATTGACAACGCATATAAGTTGGTACTGCAAAAAATTACGTGAAAACTACAATAACCCTACAAGGGCGGAACTAGGGTTACCTTAAACTGCTAAAACGGATTATTGTACTATACGAATCGAGAACACGGGCTTGATAACAGCTCACGATCTTCTACCGTATTCCTTTGCTGCCACAATATCGAACTGAGTGTGGGCTCCTTCGAAATCCTTTATGTTTCTGCTCTATCTTTTTACGCTCTCTTTTCTATTTCGAGTTATAATACTCTTGATGGAAAAACGCAAACTAAGGAGAGAGCCAAAGCAGCATATATATATATATAGGCTATGATAGGAACCATAAGAAGTCAATAAGGAATAGGCTTCCTTATGGAATTAGGAAACCCTAATTCAAACTGAATCATATTCCTATTTTCATAAATTATAATTCATACCACTAAAGAATTATAATTGCACTCCTACCCTTATCTCAAAAAAATATTTCGAGCTCCATGTTATTAAATGCTTATTATCTCCCCATGTTAAGATTACAGATATCCATTAATTAAATATAATTACTGACAATCATATTTAATTAATCTCTTAAAATTCCTTGAGATCCTCTGCTTAACTTATTTGATATGTCGGATACAAAATCCACCTGCAGAGTTTGACATAATCAAAACTTATAAGCTTTCTCAAGGGGATATCATCAATCCCAAAATTGAGACATAGATTCCATCATTAATTAATATCCACCACACAATTAATATTGTCACCCAATTCAATGAGATATTGACCCATTTAAGGATCTCACCCTTTTAAGAATCAAAGTGTAAATATCAAATGTACGTGTCTGTAAATAAACTTAGGATTTAGAGTATAAGCACTCATAATAGTCATGAGGTATTAATTATCTTATAAGTCAGCATAAAGATAATTACCCCAAGTCGGTCCCGTTTAATACACAAAGTATACCAGCATGGTGAGTTGAAACTATACCGTTTCCCGCAGTCAAGACAAACCTACTACAACACTATGCTGCAGTCCTACCGATGGTGTGTCCAATCCATCTAAGACTGTAAACCAAAATCTTACATTCTACAAGATTCAATGGTCTGATCTTCCGTGTATAAGCTGAACTCTACACACCAAATCACCTACTATGTAAAATGAAAGACACATATGCATAATATTAAATAAATAATATAATACAAATATTGCCCACACAGATTCTCATAAAAATGGATTAACTGATTTTATTAAATGAATAATAAATCAACTACATATAGCATGGCTTTTAGTATATATCTCTAACACTAGGATCATCCTAGCTAAACTATTTTTTTTTTCTTCCATACCAACACATCATTGTATTGTTATCATATCTGTAAAATACTACCAGGTAATACTCGAAAATCATGGTTGAACTGTGACCAAATTAATATTAATATTTTGGTCAATAATTTTTTTTTTTGAGTAGGTTCGAACTAAACCGAATTAACAATCTAAAGCAAATCGCAAAAAAGATCTTCGAACTGGTTTCAAAGCCAATATATAAACATCAAATACAAAATACTAAAATGACTTTCAACTTGCTTCGAAGCCAGTAAAATGGCTTCAAACACAAAAATAAATTGTTTTAAACTTGCCTCGAAATCAATGTAATAGCTTCGAACACAAAAATAAATTGTTTTAGAATGACTTTGAAACCAATATAAGTATCTTAAAAAATACTTCCATTTTACCAATCACTATGGTATATCACCAATTAAATAAACTTTTGGCGGTATAAACATTTACAATGCATGTCCAACCAAGTACACCATGGTTTGAGGCATATGGTGATACGAGCATGACTTGGGTGCATCAAAGCATTTGTCAAAAATGGGGCCAGCATAGCAGAAATATCACAAGTGAACCATCTGTGTGACCTACCAAGTCTGACATTAGATCCGTCAAATTCCCTTCGAGCTGACTCGATTTCTTTGAATACACTTCATCTGAATACCATCAACTTATCAAGTAGCAACATCATTTGTGCTATCTAGATATTAGCAACATCAGCCACATTAACTCAACCAAACCACTCACTGGTTCCATCGGTCTTCTTAGTCCGATTACAATAGTGACCTGGCATGATAAATGTTTGAATTTTATCCATAATTATTTTGCCTTCATAATAATATTGCCGTAGAAAATTCACATGGTAATGCTGCCATAGAATAATTAACATGGTCATAACCCAATTTTGATGGGATCCACAAAGCCAAAGTGGGTATTGACCAACTAAAGCCAAAGTATAAAATGGCATTGCAAATTCACAAGTTTTAATATCTTGTAAAATGTTGGAAAACTCAAATTTAAGAACAAAGGTTTGTTCATGATTCTCAACCACATTTAGTTGAAAATTACACCCCCTGTGCATGTTTTCACCACAATTAATTGGTTGATTAACCAATGTGGGTAATGAGGGTGGTGGTGACCTTTTTGTTTCCACCATTAAAGGATCATGAAGAATCTTCATAATCAATTTATCTTCATCCATTGGCTCATGATTTTGAAGAAGAGTTGACACCCCTCGAGCCATTTTGTGAAATTCATTTTCTAAAGGAAATAATTGGTCCTTTAATTGTTTCAATAATGGAACAAAATCATTGAACCTTTTTTTTTATCACCATAATATAGTGTTGGTGGTAAAACATACCATTCGAAAATTGTTATCACCAAAATTTGGTGTTAAAGAGTGTAAAACATACAACCCTTCAAAATTCATCTTGACACTAAAGTCCCACCGGACGTGTCAAAAATGTTTTGGCTATTTATACTTCAAAGGATATTTGTGTAAATTTGTATGTACGAGCGTGCCAGGCAAGCAAGTTGCCAATGTATTGGTATGATTATATAAGTCAAATGCGCCTCACCAAGCCAATTATGACCGTTCAAATGCCTTAATTAAATGGACTTTCATGAGATGAAACAATCTAACGAACCACTAATTGGAAGCAGAGAAAGAGAGTGAAGAGTTTGAGGTTGAAGACCCAATCGAATATGTGGCTTCAAAGGCCTTCGAAGCAAACATAAATTAAAGGTTACAACTCCTACTGAACTAATTAGTGCTACGATCTACATGAAAGCAATATGAGCAATAATTATAAAACTACTTATAAGAACTAAACTAAAATAAGGAACTCCATCAAAGCTACTAGAATTTAACTAAACTAAAAGCATCTGTATCTACGTCTAAAGAAAAGAAGTTTTAGAAAAGTAATATAATTCAAGTCATTGTATTTTGGATTGGTACAGGACCCCTTACAATGAGTACATTACAACATATTTATAGAAGAAACCTATAACTACCTATTTGAATTTGAACATCTCCCTCCCAAATAACTAATAATTCAAATTCCTACAACTATAAATTAGTGGGAGATGCTCCTACAATGATAAGTTTATTCAAGTAACTTCCATCTTCATCATCACCATTGATCTTCAACTAACCAACCTTGATCTCCCCTTGTAATGCCAAGTGTCCTTCAAGTAATCTTCCAAATTCCCATGACAACATATAATAATAATAATAATAATAATAATAATAATAATAATAATAATAGTAATACAAAAAACTATATTATATTTTATGGTACAAACAATTAACCAATAAGAGAAAATGGTGAGCAAAGAGTGAGCAATTTTGGAGTGAGTAAAAATGTATTCCATTATTTTATTCTCACATGAGAAAAACTTAAGAGTAAAACTAGGGACACACCCAAACACACAACTTTTGGGACACAACCCAATTAATGTGTCTATCTCTCTTGTGATGTCACTGGACCCCACAGTCACACAGAATGAGAAATATAGACACATTAATTGAGTTGTGTCCCAAAAATTGTGTGTTTGAGTGTGTCCCAAGTATTTCTCAAAACTTAAAGAAAGCTACCAAAAATGGTGGAACCAATGGTCGAAAATGATACATTTTGTTTTGGTAGTGGTGTCATTTGTCAACTAGTTGAGGCGAAATTAGTATTTCAAATTTTCAATGATTGCTTTTCTATCTAGTGTCTTCTAGGGCCAGTTTGAAAAGGAAAATTCTTTTTTTGCGATCAGCGGTTTTGCATGTACCATACGGACATGAGATAGAAAGGTGGGAGGGGTTGAGAATGTGACACGTGGCTATGGAGCATTAAATGTTATCAAGTTTTCCGGTTACACAATTGGTCAACCATTTGGTGTGATTGTAACTTGCATGAGGAGGATTGTAACTGTATGACAATAGATTGTAATACAGATATTGTAACATTGTGAGAAGGAGTGTAACTGTATGAGAAAAGACTGTAACTTGCATGATTTTTTTTTCTAATTATATGACAAGAGATTGTAACATCGTGAGTAGTTTGGTAACTGTATGTCAAAATATTGTAACATCGTGAGAAGTTTTGTAACTATATGACAAAGGATTGTAACTTGAAGGTAGAACCATTAAAAAAATGTAACTATTGTCACAATATATTGTAATTCCATGAGGAAAAAATTATAACTCCATGAAAAATGATTGTAACTTGAAGGTAGAACCATCACAGAAATTGTAACTCTGTGAGATAAAACTGTAATCAAGTGCATTTAAACTTTCCAACAACTGGTAGGTAGATCATTTAGTACATCAATTAAACTAGCTAGTGACAAAGGGTTCTTTATCTGTCTCAATTTAGAAATTTAAGACAAGAAAAATAACAGTCTCTCTCATTTTTCAATCCAAAGAAATCCACAACCACAAAATAACCAAAGAGAAGAAGACAAAAAGTTGGAATAAGACAATCTTGAGACTAAGGCAAAGTGCGTGGGTGGAATGTGAATGTTGAAGTGAATTGTTCAAAGAAGAAAAGTATACAAGGAAATATTCATATTCTACATAGGTAAATTTCTATCAACCATCATACGTATAATTTCTCTTCTCTCCATTTTTTGAACCATGGTGAAATATTTATGTATGGAAAAAAATGTTTGTCACCAAGTCTTCCACTAATGGCACCTTCATACGTAATCTATTTAGTGTGTCATATGCATGAAGTTTAATGGGTCGACCTCCAAATCTTCCACTAATGGCACCTTCATACGTCGGAAGAATAAAATGTCATTAATTATAACTTTTTTCGGTTTTTTATTCTTAAATATAAAAATAATTTACCGTATTCATAAGAAAGGATGCAAAGAACTAATTGGGGTTAAGGCATACACTTAATTAAGTTATGGTTTTGGTGACAAATTTACAATACTTGGTAAAAAATGTTACAATATTCATTATCTATGTGACATTATTTTGTGGTATAGTTACAATAATTTGTCACCAAGGCTACAAAATGTTTGACTTGTGCAATAAATCAATAAGATTGTAACCTTGATGAGCAAATATTGTAACTTGTAAACAAAATATTGCAACTTTGATGACAATTAATTGTAACCTAGTCCCTTTGGATTGTAACTATATGTGACAGAATATTGTAAATCGTGTACAAAATGGTGTATGTCCGATATACATAGTAACGTAATAGTATGAAAATATTTAGTAACACAGTACTATATGAGTCTCTACATTATTAATAAAGATGTCCAACTGTTTAAGATATAACGGTCGACCTCATGTTTTCCGATGTAGAATTACAAAGGTCGAAAGTACATGAGGTCAACCCTATTATCTTCCAGAAATGGCATATATATATATATATACACTGGAAGCATAATGGGTCGACCTCAACTTCTTCCACCAAGGAACCTTCACATGATG
This sequence comes from Hydrangea macrophylla, assembly GCA_033977485.1. Classification (NCBI taxonomy): domain Eukaryota; kingdom Viridiplantae; phylum Streptophyta; class Magnoliopsida; order Cornales; family Hydrangeaceae; genus Hydrangea; species Hydrangea macrophylla. Next base: position 109,890,042 of record CM066984.1, on the reverse strand, counting down.
GAAGAATAAAAGGTCACTAATTATAACTTTTTTTAATCTATATTATTGCTATTTACATACTTATTATAAAGTATTGATAGTAAAGGATCCAACAAAAGAATTAAAGGTTCAAGCATATACAAAAGTTATAATATGTGGTCACCAAGTTACAACATTTGGTGGATAGTGTTACAATATTTTTTGTCCATGGTACAATATTTTGTGGTATAGTTACAATATTTGGTTACCAAGGTTACAAAATGTTTGAATCACCCAATTAATGACTGAGGTTGTAACCCTGATGTCAAAGTATTGTAACCTCTTGACAAAATGTTGCAACTTTAATGACAAAAAGTTGTAACCTAGTCCCTTTGGATTGTAACTCCGTTATAGACTATTGTAACCGGCTCATAACATGTTAAACGTAAAACTTATAGTGACTTGTTATACGTACAATTTTCATGTAAGCGTTATTAATAAGTGTTTAAGATAGAAGCTCTTACCAATTTGTACGCACAGTTTCAAAATAAGTGTTGTCCGATGAGTCTCACATATTAACACAATGATATATGAGTCTCACATCAAGGGATACATATCCGAGCTAAACAACTCTCATAGTGGGTCTCTACTTAAAGAAACATGTTCGATTTAAATAGTAATACTGTATATGAGTCTACATGTTTAATGGACATGTAACTGTTAGTAACCATGCAATAAGTGTTTATTTTGTTAGAATTAGTTTTATTAGCTTTAGGGTAGTTTAGTGTTTTCTTTTATATTAGGGTAATACTGTATACCTAGATATTCTATTATTATTGCCTCTTCTTTTTCATTGTATTCATTCATTCAGTTTTTGTGTTATGAGAAACTCTAGCTCTCTTTTCTCTTCCCCTTTTGTTGTTTTCTTGATTATTTAATATATGCACATGGTGTCAGAACAGGTTCGAATCTCATCCATGATTTTCGCAGATCCAAATTTTTTTTTTTTCGGATGATTCTGGTTCGTTGTTGGATTTCTCGCTGATTCGGATTCGTATTTAGATCTCGCACTGCTTTGCGCCATTTTTGGATCTGTCACTGATTTTGGTTCGTTTGTTTTGTGTTTTTGGATCTGTCTTTGATTTTGGGTTCGCTTGTTTTGTGTTTTTTAATTGCTTCGTTTTCGTAATGGCTGCTGAACGTGATGATTCGCTTCAAGCGATTAGTGTTAAACTCGATGGCAAGAATTTTGCATATTGGAATTATGTGATGAAAAATTTTCTGAAAGGGAAGAAGATGTGGGGTTATATCAATGGGGATTTCAGTAAACCTACAAATGAAAATACTGATAAATTTGCAGAATTGCTAGATGTTTGGGACACAAATGATTCGAAAATCATTAGTTGGATCAACAACTCCGTTGATCCCTCAATAGGTATGCAGTTGGCAAAGTTTGAATATGCCACAGAGGTGTGGGATCATTTGGCTAAATTATTTACACAGTCCAATTTTGCGAAAAGGTACCAATTAGAGTGTGATATTCGTGCCCTTGAACAAAAGAATTTGAGTATTCAGGAGTTCTATTCTACAATGACAGATCTTTGGGATCAGTTAGCTCTCATGGAGTCGCCCGAATTGCGGGCCTTTGCACTATATATCGCTAGTAGGGAGAAACAACGTCTGGTTCAGTTTTTGATGGTTCTACGTGAAGATTTTGAGGGCCTTCGTGGGTCCATTCTCCATCATAGCCCACTTTTGTCCGTTGATTCTGTTGTCCATGAGTTAGTAGCCGAGGAAATACGTCTCAAGACATAGTCTGGAAAGGGAATTCTCCCCGACTCTACTCTGTCTGTTTTAGCAGCCCCTTTCGACCACAGTCCAACAATCAGAATAAGCCTTATTCAAGAGTTGGTAGTGATGTATGCAGCTACTGTAAGGAGAAGGGTCATTAGAAGGCTCAGTGTCCTAGGTTGGGTCGTGCAAATCAGCCCAATAGCAGTAACCAGCCCACACATGGTCGACCACCACAACAACAACAACCTCAATCTTCTCATTGGAAATCTGAGAACCAATCTCAGCAGCGTTCATATAGGCCTCCACAGCCTAACACTGCAGCAGTTGTACCCCCATCAGACTCATTTGGACCCGGTTCCCCTTCCCTGTCCACTCCGTCCATGACCTCCCTTGCTGAGCAATTTCAGAAGTTCCTTTCCACACAGCCACATGCTATGGCCACCTCTTCACTAGGTATGTCTTCAGGGATGTCTTCAGGTATGTCCTTAGGTATTTGGATTTTAGACTCTTGAGCTTCTAATCATATGTCACCTGACTTGTCGTCTTTTGCTTCCTTATGTCCTGCTTCCTCTTTGCCTGTTATGACTGCTGATGGTACTCCCATGCCATTAACAGGTGTTGGGTCTGTTATCACACCTCATGTATCTCTCTCTAGTGTTTACCACATTCCCAAACTTACTATGAATCTTGTTTCTGTTGGTCAGCTTTGTGATGCAGGTTACTTAGTCTCTTTTTCTTCTACTTTTTGTCATGTGCAGGATTCGCAGTCTCAGACGCTGATTGGGACAGGCCGTAGGCAAGGGGGATTATACCTCTTGGACAAGCTCAATGTACCAGTGGTTGCAGCTTCTAGTGTTGACTTGTCATCCTTTCGTTTGAGTTCATCTTCGTCTAGTTTTTATTTATGGCATTCCCGCCTTGGTCATGTTTCAGCCTCTCATTTAAAATATTTAGCTTCTACAGGAAAATTAGGAGATTTACAAACTCATGACATTTCTTATTGTAGTGGTTGTAAACTGGCAAAATTTTCTGCTTTACCATTTAATAGAAGTATTTCTTATTCTCTTGCACCATTTGATTTAGTTCATTCTGATGTGTGGGGACCCTCTCCTGTTACTACAAGAGGGGGGTCTCGATATTATGTATCATTTATTGATGATTGCACTCGTTACTGTTGGGTTTATCTTATGAAACGCCGTTCAGACTTCTTTGATATTTACAATACCTTTCGTGCTTTTGTTAAAACTCAACATTCTGCTGTCATCAAATGTTTTAGATGTGATTTAGGTGGAGAGTATACCTATCATAAATTTCGTTAGTTGCTTGCTTTAGATGGAACTATTCACCAGTCCTTTTGTACAGACACTCCTGAGCAAAATGGTGTTGCTGAAAGGAAACATCGGCATATTGTTGAAACTGCTCGCTCTCTTTTATTATCTGCATATGTCCCTAGTGATTTTTGGGGAGAGGCTATCCTAACTGCTGTCATTCTAATTAATAAAATTCCGTCCTCTCACTGCTCAGGTCTGTCACCTTTTAAAAAATTGTATGGGCATGCTCCTGATTATTCTTCCTTAAAGGTGTTTGGTTGTACTTGTTTTGTCCTTCGACCTCATGTAGAGCGTACCAAATTGTCACCTAAGTCTGCTATTTGTGTTTTTCTAGGTTATGGTGAGGGTCAGAAGGGATATCGTTGCTTTGACCCAGTTACTAAGAAACTATATGTCTCTCGCCATGTTGTGTTTCTCGAGCACATACCCTTCTTTTCTATTCCTGATAATCATCATGAGTTGACTAAATCTGATCTCATCCATCTTGACCCATTCTCTGATGATACCGATAGTGTGCCCTCTCAAGCCCCATGCACCACTGATATTGTCTCACCTCATGGTTCTACTTCTGCTGATACTGGTACCTTGCCGCTTGATGCTACCTCCCTTCCAGAGGCCACCCAAGCACCTACTGAGACTGTGGAACCTCCTAGCTTATTTTGTTTATTCTTGTTATTCGAATTCTTTTGCTTTATTTTTAGCTTCAGTTCATGATCTCTCTGAGCCTCTGTCCTATAAAGAGGCAGCTCTTGATCCTCTTTGGCAACAGTCTATGGTAGAGGAACTCTCAGCATTGTATAAGACAGACACTTGGAGTTTGGTTCCCTTACCTTCTGGTAAGAGCGCTATTGGTTCTCGTTGGGTTTATAAAATCAAAACCAAGTCAGATGGATCTGTTGAGCGGTATAAAGCAAGATTGGTTGCCAAGGGTTTTTCCCAACGGTATGGTATGGATTACGAGGAAACTTTTGCTCCTGTTGCTAAAATGACTACTGTTCGTACTCTTATTGCAGTTGCTTCTATTCGTCAGTGGCATATAACTCAGATGGATGTTAAAATTGCTTTCTTGAATGGAGACCTCCAAGAGGAGGTTTATATGGTTCCTCCTCCGGGTGTTCCTCATGGTCCTGGTGAAGTTTGTAGGCTTAAAAAAGCCTTATATGGTCTTAAACAAGCCCCTAGAGCTTGGTTTGAGAAGTTTTCCACAGTGATTACCTCATTTGGGTTTTCCCCTAGTGAGTATGATTCAGCTCTCTTTATTAGGTGTACCACTGCTGGTCGTATTATGCTTTCTTTGTATGTTGATGATATGATTATTACTGGTGATGATGTTGATGGGATTGCAGTGTTGAAGTCTGAATTAGCTCGTTGTTTTGAAATGAAGGACTTAGGTCCACTACGTTATTTTTTGGGGATTGAAGTAGCCTGTTCTCCAAAAGGTTATCTTGTTTCTCAGTCTAAGTATACAGGTGACATTCTTGAGCGTGCTCGCCTCACTGATAATAAGATTGTTGATACCCCTTTGGAGCTTAATGTTCGTCTTTCCCTTTCTGATGGCGTTCCTTTGCCTGATCCTACCTTATATCGCACTATTGTTGGTAGCTTGGTTTATCTTACTATTACTCGTCCGGATATTGCTCATGTTGTTCATGTTGTTAGTTAGTTTGTTACTTCCCCTACTACAGTTCATTGGGCTGCTATTCATCGTATGCTGAGGTACTTAAGGGGCACTAGGTTTCAAAGTCTTTTACTTTCTTCATCATCTTCCTTGGAGCTGCGTGCATACTCTGATGCTGACTGGGCCGGTGACCTACAGATCGCAAGTCTGTTACTGGGTTTTGTATATTTTTGGGTGATTCTCTCATTTCTTGGAAGAGCAAGAAGCAAGATGTTATTGCTGTGTCTTCTACAGAAGCTGAATATCGTGCTATGGCTTCGACTACCCGTGAGCTTATTTGGTTACGCCGACTACTTACAGATATGGGTGTCTCCCTTCCTCGCCCTTCACCTATGTATTGTGATAATAAGAGTGCTATTCAAATTGCTCACAATTCCGTTTTCCATGAGAGGACCAAGCATATAGAGATTGATTGTCACATTACTCGTCATCACCTTAAGCATGGAGCTATCACTTTGCCTTTTGTTTCTTCTTCCGCACAGATTGCTGATTTGTTTACAAAGTCACATCCGATTCAGCGTTTTCGATTTTTAGTTGGCAAACTCTCTATGCTTTTAGCTGCAGCATCGTGAGTTTGAGGAGGGGTGTTAGAATTAGTTTTATTAGCTTTAGGGTAGTTTAGTCTTTTCTTTTATATTAGGGTAATACTGTATACCTAGATATTCTATTATTATTGCCTCTTCTTTTTCATTGTATTCATTCATTCAGTTTTTGTGTTATGAGAAACTCTAGCTCTCTTTTCTCTTCCCCTTTTGTTGTTTTCTTGATTATTTAATATATTCACATATTTATATAACACCTAGAATTGAGGAGACAATTCCTCAACTGTTTCAAAATAAGTGTTGTTCGACGAGTCTCACATATTAACACAGTGATATATGAGTCTCACATCAAGGGAATATGAGTACCACATCTAAAATTGAGGAGACCATTGCTCAATGTTTATTATTGTGGATTTGTAATTGAAGAAACATGTTACAATCTTTTTTTCCATGTTACAAAATGTTGTAACTCGTTCACATAACTTTTATATGAATTATAGTATGGTAAACATAACTTTCATGTCCCGGGTGGACCAACGGTCGACCTTATTCCTTCCATAATAATATTTTCACATTCCACTGTTTAAGAATTTATGAAACAAATTTGGGATTTTAACTTGGGAAGCATACCATTATTTTGGTGTTATTTACGCCTAGAATATTTGAGTAATGCTTATACTTCATAATTTTAATTATATCCTAACTGTTGTTCCCAATGCATGTAGTTGTGGGACCACCTGATATAATGATGGGACCACTTTAACATTCTCCAATGAAAATTAGGTGGTCCCACTATAATAGGTGTTGAGAACCACATTTGGGATACAAATTTGAGAAGCATAGCATTACTCATGTTAATTACTCCATTTTAAGTAATCTATGTCTATTTTTCCATATGGATTTGACAGCACATCAAGGGAACGTACTCTTGGTGCTAGAATTCTATGCCAACATGATTGAGATGTGTCCATGAGAGTAAAAATGAAAATTCTAACTTTTTCGTGTAAGTACAACGGGTATTAGTGAAATGATTTGAAGTACAGGGGGGGTAAATTAAAAATGGGCTTAAGTATTGGGGTTTGTATCTGTAATTAACCCTTAAAATTTTTTGGTACAAGCAGCCATATTTTCAATCATCCTGATCAAACGGTGCATAGAGGCTCGCCGTACTAATCCACGAAACTGAAATACAAGACCATCCGGTTAGCTAGAGCATCTGCCACAGCGAGCCCCCCCTTGTGGCACAACCCTATAAAGTCCTCAAACCCACCACCTTACAAAGGCGACCACTTGGGATCACCAATCATACCCAAAGCCAAGTCTAAACCTTGTAATCACTTTAAACCATCGTCCATTTACTACTACAATGTTTTGGTTTATAGCGCCTTCTCATTTCTTGATCCCATTCATCTTCATCTCTTGATATTTGTAAGTTTCAAATATATTTGGGTTTTAATTTCTATATTCAAATTCTTGTTACTGGTGTAATGTTGGTGTTTTTGAGCTTCAAATCCTAGTGGGTTCTGTGTATTTTGATCTAAATTCTCGTGAAACTCAGAAAGTTTCAAATCTTGGGTTTTAATTTCTGTATTCAGGTTCTTGTTATTGGTGCAATGTTGGTGTTTTGAGCTTCAAATCGTGGTGGGTTATGTGTATTTTGATCTAAATTTCTTGGGAAACTCAAAAATTGGCATGTGAGTGTGTTTGGTTCCTTGGAAAATCAGGAAACTGGGGCTATAAATTATAAGGTACTTATGCTGACCAACAAAAATCTATTCTTTTGCTGTATTTGCTTTTGGATTAAGAAATAGCTTCACAGCTGTCTCTGTGCTGTTAAAGACAGGGCTTGTCTAATGTCTGTGATATGTGGGTAGATGTTGAACTTTTATTTTGATCTGTTGGGTAATTGCTGAAGACAAGTTGTGAATGTTATCTGTTTGATGGATTGAATTTGATTGGTTTTTGGGTATAAATGGGTCTTCAATGGTGGGTTCTGTAAAGATGGTGTGTCTATAATGGAAGACGAGAATTATGTGATATTGGAAAATCCAATTCAAGGGAAGGCCGCCAAGCCTCCGAGAAACCTCTCAGTAATGAGGCATTGCATTAGTCAGGCAATCTTGGCAGGTGGTAATGAATTTGTCAGTAATTTCTGATGTTTTACGCTGCTGCCAACTTTTTTTGATTTGGGATTTGTATTGCTTGAATGTTTGTTTTGTCTAGACTGTAGAGAGCTCCAATTTGACCATGTTCAAGTAATTGCTTGGTTTATAGAGTCCATTTTTACGGTGTATAATGGAGGAAAATGGTATTGCATATTTAATTTGCTTGTTGATCATGAAGACTGTGTGCTGTAAAAGTGTGGGTAGAATTAAAAGGTGAAGTCATTCACTGAGTGTTCAGCATTAATTTCAGAAGTAAAAACCGTACTTAGAGTTTCCGCACATATATGATGTACCTCATCGATGTAATCCTTCAAAAGATTCCCAGAGCATGGAACTCGGTGATAGAAATACCCGAGTAGTTTTGTCTTCATGATTTGGATTAAAAAAAATAGTACGTTGAACAATAGTACACCCATATGACCCGTAGGCTAATGAACACCTCTGGAAAAAAAAATGTATGCTGTATTTGGACTTTGTGAAAATTGCATAAAAGTAGTCATTCCAGGGAGATGTACCACATGAAGGTGATTTAGATGTCATTCCAATGCTCGTTGCAAAATATTGTTTCTTTGGTTTTGGTGCCACGAGAAAAAGGAAAATAAATTGTTATGCCATGCAATTACCTTCCAAGGAGTACCCGTAGTGCCTCATTTGTGTTTGTGACCGTGCTTCTGTTTTGTCGGTAGAAGGCTTTATTATATTGTTTGAGTATTTGATTTGTCTTTTTTTTTTCCAAGGAGTTAAACTTTGACTGATTATCCTCTGTGCTCTTTTCCTAGGAACCGACTATTGGGATTATTGGCTTAAAGTCTCCATCTAATGAGACATCTAAATTTTTACCTGTGTTTCATTCTAGAAGCTGTTCCGAGATTGGACCAAAACAGTATATGAAGGATGAGTATATCTGTGTAGATAATATCCATGAACATCTTACTGCTGCTCCAAACTTCCCTTCTCCTGGAGCATTTTATGGGGTCTATAATTTCCTTTTGAGTCTAGAAAATACGTTGATTTTTGAGAAATTTAGTTCGCACTATTTTATTTTTTCAGTACACGACTTAAGGGGTACATACATCCTAGTTAATCAGACATGCTCCAATGATTTTTCCCGACTTTACGTACTTAGACTTGTTATTTAGGTTATATACTTAGTGTCGGCACCGACAATTTGATGGCACTGGGCGAGACAGCCCCATGAACAAGGTTGACTCAGAACCACATAGGTGTCAGGGGGCAGCACTCCAGAGGCAAAAAATTTTGTATCTATTTATACATATTTGCAAGTTAGGATTTTCTCTATCAGAAAGATTACAGTTTTGCTCAATGAGTGTTTTTAGCTGTTTTGAAAGAATAGAGATTTTAGTGCTTGTAATCCTCATTGCATATAACGGATTTTTATCTTCTCCCCTCCCACGTTCATACCTTGGACTAATGTAAAACAATTTGGGTTGGACTAAACTAGAAAGTGAGAAAAGCCAAATATTTAAGGGGGCCTGGATTACAAAAGAGCCTATATATATGTTGCATATAAACTCTTCTTCTTCTTCTTTTTTTCAATATTTTGGTGGGCTAGATTACAATTGGACCAACGCATTACCTATGTAAATTTTATTTTGGTCCCAACTCAATATTTTTCAAGGACGGGAGAGATAAAAAAGATGCAGGGTCGTTTGTCTGCTTGGGTAGTCAAGCATGGACTAATTCATAGATCTTTGGGCTTTGATTACCAAGGATAACCTCAGGGCCAGCTGTGATATACTTATACATGCACATACATGAATATATGTGTGTCATCTCTAATTGTGGCTTGCTCGTTTTGATCAGGTTTTGTTTCATTGCAGGTGTTTAATAGACACGATGGTGTTGATGTTGCATCGTTCACTAGAAAGATTATCCTTAGGTTTATTGTCGAGGACTCTCATTTTTCACTAGGGCTGAGAAGGGCACTAGAAACGCTTTTGTAAAAGCTGATCATGCATTAGCAGATGCTAAATCTCTTGATAAAACCTCTGGCACCACGGCCCTGACTGCTCTTATATTAGGACGGTGAGGAACTTCATTAATTTTATTTGTATCTGTCTAATAACTTTTGTATTCCATTGGTTACTTTATTAGTTGATTCAGCATCTTTAAAATTGTTTCTTGGCTATTAATTCTACGCGTGCGCTCGTATGTATATATTGTTTCTTTTTTCCTTGGTTCGATAAGTTCTAGACTGAAGTATAATTTGGTTAGGTTGAAACTTGTGAACTTGAAATAGCCTGATTACTGATTACTGATGTGCAAAAAATGATACCCTTATATATAGAGCTAACTACCAGGTTTGGATTTAAGTTTTACATAAATCAGTCCTACAAATTCAAATTGTAGCGAGCTGGGTATTATAGAGTAAGGCCCTGTTTGGACTTGTGGCTATTTTCTTGTTTCATAGGATAATGAGCATATTCCATTTTCTCATGCAACTATATATCTAATGCTCTGCCCTTTACACAACAATGCTAATTGCCAATGCTGGGGACTCGAGAGCTGTTCTAGGGAAACAAGGAAGAGCAATTGAACTATCGAAAGACCACAAACCCAACTCTATATCAGAAAGACTGAGAATTAAGAAACTCGGTGGAGTCATTTATGATGGCTATCTCAACGGCCAACTCTCCGTCGCACATGCGCACGGAGACTGGCACATAAATGGCCCAAAAGGCTCAACCTCGCCCTTGAGCTCTGAGCCCGAGTTGGAAGAGATTGTTTTGACAGAGGAAGACGAGTTCTTGATAATGGGTTGTAACGGTCTATGGGACGTGATGAGCAGCCAGTGCACAATAACAATCGTGAGGAAGGAGCTCATGATTCACACGATCCCAAGAGATAATCTAGAGAGCTTGTGAGGAAGGCTTTGAAGCGGAACACCTGTGATAATCTGACAGTTGTGGTGGTTTGCTTCTCCATGGACCCGCCTCCGCGAATCGAAGTACCCAAGTCTCAGAAGAGGAGGAGCATATCAGCTGAAGTGGATTTGCTAAAGAGTGCATTGAGTGGTGATGTGTGAACAATGGTTTAGTGGCTTGTACAATAAAAGGAAATTTTTTTTTTGAGTTTTTGTACCAATGTTTGGGGATTTTTCTTGGTTGTTCCTTTTTGCGGCTGGACATTGGATTTCTTCAGAGAGAAATTCTTACATAGGTGATTTTCTTTATCAATTTCAAAGTTTGGAGTGTAAATTGCTTTTGGTATTCAATGTTGGAAAATGGTAGACTTGTTTTCACTAATCTTAGTTAGGATGTAATGTTATCATTCTACAGAACTTGTAATTTGAAATGTAGAATACCTATGGATTTGTACTGTATCTTGGAATGTTATGAAGGATGGAAATCAAAGCGGCTCCTACAAATTCTTGTGTTTTGGTTGGTTCAAAGGCGAAAGTCAGGGTCGATCCTGAGTTTGTAGGGGCCTTAGGCGAACAATTAAAAGGGGGCCCTCTACATACTACTGTGAATCAATTACCATAAGATACTAAACAAGTATAAAGTAAAAAAAATGGAGTATATATATATACACGAACTTACATATACACTTAACTAAGAATAATTCACTTCATAAGGCAAAAAAATGTCTTAATCTAAATATTTAATATCACTAAAACATTATCCTTCTTGCTTTTTTAGCCGTAAAATTACTAATTAAACTTGGATAATCAAGCTATTCGATCATATCTTTTTCAATAGATAACATGGCTAATCCATTCAATCTCTCTTGGGACATGGTTGACAGAAGATATGATTTGATCAATTTCAACTTTGAGACGCTTCTTTCTGCAGAAGCGACTGTAATTGGTATAGTCAACAGTATTCTATAAGAAATCCATGTATTTGGGAAACAACCTTCCATTGCTTTCAAATAATTAAGCACTTCTATTGACTTTTTTGTTTCTTTTGATAGAACTTCTTTCAAGATCTTCAACTCTAGAAAAAATTCTCTCCCATCAAGATTTGTTAGGGTTTTTTTTTTTTTGATCATAAGAGGCTCTGTTTCAGTGTTTGTGTTAGAGAGAGAGAGAGAGAGAGAGAGAGAGAGAGAGAGAAAATGTAGAGAGAGAGAGAGGCGTGAGTTGTAGCTGTCATTTAACTCATTTGTAATGAGTTACTCTTTTTTTTTTTTTTGTAAGGAAAAGATAGGGGCCGCCGGTTGGGTTAATGGTTATTAATAATCATATGGGCCCTTTGGCCCAAATATGGGGGTTTGTATATAGAGTATATGGGCAACATACTATAGTGCTAGCTAGGTGTTGGGGGCCCCTAAAATTTTGCACACAATTGGGGGCTTTAGGCCCACACCTAAATTCAATGAAGGTCGGGCCGACCCTGGCGAAAGTAACTTGTTAGCAATTCCCTTTTTTTTTCTTTTCTTTTTTCTTTTTTTCCTTTTTTTTGTTGGGGGGGGGGGGGGGGGGGGGGGGGGGGGGGGGGGGGGGCTAAAATAAAAGGCATTTCATTAAGTAATAGTATCACGAACAAAATTCACATCAGTTTCTTGAGGATCTTCCTCCGGAATAGAAGGGCACGTGACCAAAAAAAGAACAGTCAGCTACCCATTTGGTCAGCTTATGAGTTACATAATTAGCAGAACTAGGAACATGAAGAGCATTCCAAAAAAAAAAAAAAAAAGCATAGAGTAAGGCTCTTCCTTCCAAAATGAGGTGTTCAATTTTATAATTCAAAGTCAAGGGGACTGAAGCTAAATCCCTTTTTCTTCTTATGGAATGTAAATCCAATTCAGAATTGAGCAATTCTACTTTGGAACTTACATTGCCTGAATTATCATATAAAGTGTGGAATATATATACATATATATATATATATATACGGCCAAGCTCTTAAGTGAACATACCCAGTGAACATACTAACTTTTGTCCAAAATAAATAAATAAATAATTCTAACGCGCTGAAATATTATTTGAAACACAGGCAGGAATGGGAATCCAAATCTACGCTTAAGGTGTGGGGAATGGTGTCAGTCAATTCGAATAGGACCTCATGCCAAACAAAAAGTCCCCAACACTTCACTAATATGAGTTCTCTAAAGTAAATTTGCAAAGTAGCAAAAAGTAAATATCTGTATTACTCCCACTACAAATCACCTTTATTTTTAGAAAAATTTAGTCAAAAGTCCTCTAAATTAGATTTTGTTAGTATTATCCAACTAATTATTTTTTATTTTAGTGAAAAGTCCATTTTTTTATAAAAGTTCTGTGAAATTCACATAACTTTTGTTAAAAATTGTAATAGTTACGTGAAATTTCATATAATCAACTTTTAAAACTTACGGCATTGATTCATTTAAGTTTTACTAGCTGTAGAGTTTTGACTGAAATAAGAAATGAGTTATCCTTTAAACTTAATTAATCTAAAATGAGAGACTTTTCACTAAATTTCTATGGGAAATGTTTGGCACATAGTTTTTTTGACACACTTTTTGACAGAAAGTGTCATCTGACCATTGACTGGCGCGAGCCTCATCACCGAACAACAAGGTCATCGAAAATCAATGGCCGAAATGTAATGGCCTGATGACATTTTTGCGTCAAAAAGTGCATAGAGCATTACTCACTTTCTATTATTGTAATATTGAGCACGTTGTCATCCTATTGTCTTAGTAATTAGTAGCACGGCTAGGGATGGCAATAGGGAGGATTTTCCGGATTCCCCGCCAAGGTATGAGGGAAGCTTTCATGAGGTAGGGTATGGGGGGAGAGCGCTTGACCCTCAGATCGGGGTCGGGTATTGTGTCAAATCCCCCAAACCCGCCCCGAATACACATATATTTACATTACTACCCTCAATAGTTAGGAGAACTACCCTTTACCTTGTTAGAATAAATAGTAGCAAACAATTTTAGGTCATCATTTTGGTGTTTCGGCTGATAACATAACACAGAGATCAAGAGTCTCTCAGTCTCTTCTCATCTCTTTCTCTTCACCAGAGGTTCGGAGCTCACCAGTCACCTCTGACCCTCAAGACTCCTTTCATCATATCTGACTCTCAAGGTAAAACTTCAAAAAAACCCTAACTTACTTTACTCAATTTCTGATTTTGACTTTTGAGCTTCAAAAAAACCCTAACTTAATCAATTGTGTGTGAGTGTGTGCGAATGGAATCACCTGTGAGGCTGTGCGTGAGTGTGTGTTAGTGTGTGCATGATAGCGTGAGTGCGTGAGTGTGTTAGTGCGTGCGTCTGAATGAGTGTGTGTTAGTGTTAGTGTGTGCGTCTGAGTGTTAGTGCATGAGTATGTGTTAGTGTGCGTCTGAGTGTTGTGCACTGTGTGGGGTGTGTGTATCATTGATTTTGTGAATTTGTTGCCTTAAAAATTGTAGATTGATACAGAGACCATTGCCCATTTTTTTAAAAAAAATGGGACTGCCCCTATTTTATATGGGAAGGACGTTGGCCAAGGCGGGGCCGGGGCACTGCTAGTCGGGCAGGGTTGGGGTCAGGACAAGGGAAGGGGCGAGGTCGGGGGAGGGTCTCCTGTAAGGAGGGCGGGGGCGGGGGCGGGGGCGGGGGAGGGGGAGGAGGGCCTGGTCACGTACCCGTCCCGTTGCCACCCTTAAGCATGGCTCGTAAATAACTGGGCCAGCTCATCAAGTTTAATAGTGCTGGATTGGGCTAGATATAAATTGTTCTTGAAATAACTTGGCCCAAAAAAAAAAAAATTTAATTTGGCCCAAAAAAGTAAAAAATAACAAACCTACCTAAGTCCCATTTAGACTCCAACTCTCTCTCTCCATAGAACACTTCACAGAGCCATGGCGTCGCTGAAAGAGATCCTGACCCGGCGGTCGGTGGCAGCGACGATCCGTCTGACCGTCCCAACCGACGAAGCTTGGCCAACTCCACCAATCGGACCAGCCCTAGGTTAATACAGGTTAAACCTAATGGCTTTTTGCAAGGACTTCAACGCTCGGACCCAGAAATACAAACCAGACACGCCCATGGCAGTGACCATCACGGCATTCAAAGACAACACCTTCAAGTTCACCGTGAAGTCATCGTCGGTCACTTGGAACCTCAAGAAGACCGCCGGAATTGAGTCTGGTAGCAGCAGACCGGGCCACGTCGTCGCCTCAACCCTAACCTAAAGCACATCTACGAGATCGCCAAGGTAAAGCAGTCCGATCCTTATTGTCAATACATGTCATTGGAGTCTATCAGCAAATCCATTATCGGTACTGCTAATACTATGGGCATTAAGGTCCAGAAGGACTTAGATTGATTGATTAGCTTACCTGTATTAGGGTTTCAATGCAAGTTTCAATTTTTCGAATTTTTGTTGGAATTGAACCTCTAGTTCTCTCTTGTTCTGTTTGCCGTTGGTTTGTACTAATTGGTAATGAGTTAAAAAGCTACGTATGTTAGCTTTTAGATTGACCTGTTTCTTAATGTAAGATTTGATTGTTTGTTTCCTGGGAAGAGTGAAGAAAAGGAAAAGAAAATGCTTTTCAAAAGTTCCAATCTTTATTAATTTTCTTTCTTTGTCTTCATACGTTTTTGGAAGTAAGATATGAATCAGTTGAAGCTGATGATTGGAGTAAATTGTTTTGTAGATCAATTTGGATTTTTCAAGCTTTATTCAAAGACTTGTTGAGATTTTGCATTTCAGTACTTTGAATTTCATTTTTTTGGGAAAGAGAGTCACTGCGAATTAGTGAGTGGGATTAGGATAAAGGGGTGGCATACAAAAAACATATAAGTGTACATGAGCAAATTAGGTGTTAAGCTAGGATATAAAATTATAGGTAGTTGTGAAGACTTGTTTGCAATATTACTTTATTTTGTACAACTTGGTGTTTAGTTTGGGAAGATAGTAGCACATATGGAGAACAAATCTATGTTGGAATACCGTAATCACACTAAATGTATAAAATTGTGTCATAATAGTACTTATGGATCAAATGCCACTATACAAAAGGACCACTATTGAGATTTGAGTGTATATGACCAAAGAGGCTTTGAAGCCTTTAACCCTCTTTATGCAAATGGTGGAAAGTTGTATTCCTTTATTTATATGTGCAACTCATTGATTCTGCATTTTAGTCGAGAAAAAGTATAGGTAGAATTAAGGCAATAACATGAACCTGATTGGGTTAGCTCCTAGGAAGCATGGGTGCGGCTGTCCAACACCCAGTGCGATCGAGTGCGCCTTTTTGAAGAGCCCGTGCTTCCTAGTTTAGCGCTGATGGGAGGCTTTATGCATGAAAAGCTCGGGGTTGTAAGTTTGAGTCCCTCGTTAAGCGATGTACAAGGGCTGCCAGTTGATTGGGTACATCCAAAGTTTGAATTCCAATCACAAGTATGTTGCCCCCATTGAAATTCAGAATTTTATATTTTTGCTATTTTGCTCCCATAATGATGTTATTTGAAAATTTGAGATTAAACCGTCACACTTGCCTCTTTTTATTGTCATTGTGATAAAAGATCTCTCTCTACTTCCTGTTCTAATCACGTTCTCTCTCTCTACGCTCTTTGTTGGTATGGCATGTCTTTTAAATCATCTTTCTTAATCTCTATCATTTAGACCCTAGACAGCTAGACCCATGATTAATTGTCTCTATCACCGACTCTCTCCAAACTGACCTAAAGTCTAACTCCAAATAAAGCATCAAGGAAAGAGTAATGTTAAGGATTCTCCGTCACTGGTAACGCATCCAAAGGTAATTAACTGTGGTTAGAAGGATTTTTTGTCACAAAAAGAAAACAAGGAAAGAAAAAGAAAAATTCAAGAACAAGTTTCGTGAAAGCAAACACTTGAGACCTGGATTAGTGGCGAAGAATGATTGTATTTACTTGATATTTTGTATTTGTATTGATAGCTAAAGTTGATAAGATACTTTTTTTTTTTTTTTGGCTAAGAAGTTGATAAGATACTTGATAACTAAGATACATTTGCCAATTCAATGGTTTCTGATGGGTGAGAATTGGGTCATTTAGAACACGTTTCCTGATTTTTCAGGTTGTCCATATATATATATATATATATATTATCTAGGTATGTGGACAATCTAGCTGATATTTTAATCACACTGTCTTCTAATACAACTCATAGCAATTGCACACTCGGAGTTCATGAGCTGAAAAGATTGGCCACAATAACATTATTGTTATTGTAGTATCAGCTCTTCAGGAGCAGAAGTTTTTGTGTACCCTTAAAATAGCGCATATGTGGTATCTCACACCCAATAAAGTAGCGTCACATAGGATTGTTAGGCCATTTAAATTTTTTGTGATGGATTCCATTATCCGTGTGACGCGCTACTATTGGCTACAGGATACTAAATGGCATGCCACGTGGTACCTTAGAGGTACCCAAAAATTTCTCCTTCAGGAGGCTTTTAATGAAGATCAGATTATAGAAGGTGCACGCTAAAATGAGGAAACAGGGTCCCTCAACCTGCAGGAATGTTTGGAGTAAGTCATATTTGGAAGAGTAATTCTTAGCTTTTTTTTTTTTTTTTTTTGGGAGGGGATGGCTAGTATCTTAGAAACAAATCACCTCTGTTACATGAGTGGGGTTAGTAGGTTAGAGTTAGTAATACACGCACACACAAGAGGGGAGTCATACCTCACTTTAAAGAAATTGTCTTCCTTATAAGAATCTAACCCACAACCTCCCCATTGGCATTGGGGGATGGGTCCTGGCCAACTTGACTAGCAAAAGTTGAAAGTTCTAAAAGTTTGCACTAAAAAGCTGCATGTGATAACTACATTAGTAAGCTTTGGGACAACCTCCCACATTTTACACTCCAGTAGTTAGACACATTTATACTTTACTCCTTATAGTTCAAAAGCTACATAACCCTTGTGGTTTATGTAAGTGTAAATCTTAAGGATGTTAACTTTTGACTTGAAATGACTATTGTATCTTTCGTTCCAAGCACCACTATATAGGGGTTAAGTGTCAGTTTTTTAACTCTTTTGCAGTAGAGTGAAAATATGTGTAACAAGTTAGGCTTCTTTGACGGAATGCTCCCGTGAAAGGCGCACTAATCAAGGAGTCTGTTTTGTCAACATGGGCGGATCTACATGTAAGGTAGGGGGCTCAAGTCCACCCTAGAATTTTTAAAAATTGTAGAGTTACACCAAGGAAAAAAAATATTTTACAGTTAAGCCCCTCTGACAATTTTACAATAGCCCTAACAATTTTACAATATTATTTTAAAATCCCCCATTCTATTGTAAAATTGTCATACTTAGCCACCTATAAATACAAAGTTAGAACCTTTATTTTTCATTCACAATTTTCACTCTTAAGTCTCCCATTATGTTATTGTGCTAATTTTTATGACATTTGCTTAGATCATCTATACAAAAAATACACAAAATATATATAAATAGACTAAAAAAAAATTACCCCATAGAGTTCCTCCTCTATCAAGCCCCTCTAGTTTAATTTTCTAAATCCGCCCTTATATGCCAAAATTGTCCCTCCGTTCCACCGAGACACTACAATGTGAGTCATGTTTCGTAAAATCAATTGCAAGTCAAATTGAGATTTAACTCCACAACAAAAGTTTGGTAACAGCAAATCTACTAACTTCCATCTCCCTAATTTCAAACTTGAGATCTATGTGTCCACGTCAAGGACTTGACCCACTAAGCCACCCACCTCGGTGGTATGTTTATGAATATCAATTATGGTCAAAAACCATGTCCTTATTTACGGCAAAGTATTAGGAATAAAGTATTAGGTACCAAACGTTGCCAAAATGATTTTCAATTTCTATGGTCTGCCATTGCCCATTTAAATTTTTTCCAATTTGTATTTGTCATTATCAACAAAAGAATCCCATTCCCTCCACCCCAAACAGTAACAATCAACTCACATTCTCTTGTACCCAAAAAAAAATATTTCACATTCTCTCTCTCATACTAGAACATTTCCATAGAATATTATACACCCAAACCTACCTATACTAGGTGTTGCTGGCACATGTCTTGCACATGCTAATTGTTAATTACGTATTAAACATGTCGGACTCCAATCAATTCACTTTTCAAAAATCTAGAGTCAATTTGACTCAAATTGAATCAAAATTTCAAAATCGGGAATTAATCAGATTCCAATTTATCCAATTTTCCAAAATTCAGAGTCAATCAGACTCTAATCAAATCAAATTTCAAAATCGGGAATCAAATCATATTTCAATTTATTCAATTTTCCAAAATTCGGAGTTCTGCACGCTCAAACCAAAATTTTCCAAAAAATTCGGAGCCATAGGCAATTATTTACACCTTCTAAATAGTAATAATTGAAAATCGTCATGCTCCGACGTCGTTGCATAAATAATGAAAGCATTTAATTTCTTTTATAGATTCGTAGGTCACAACAGTTTGAAGGATCAATTCCGTCTCAAACGTCAAGTAGTATAATAATTTAAATCAGAGTAAGAGCAATCGAGGTTTATAAAATTTTTCAAAGATAAAAGTAATTACATCATGTAGAAATCTTAAGACACATTCCGCCTTGCACCAATAATAATATATATTACATCAATCCTTATTACAAGTTCAGTTTATAAATAAAAGCAGAATTTAAATCATTTCTCTTCACGAGTAGTTGTTCTCAATTCTCATAATCGTATTATCCATCCTGATCATAACCTGAAAAGCCTAGACATAAATGTCCAAGGCGCATCAACACCGTCAGCTTCAAGAAACTGGTGAGCATTAAAAATATATGCTTGTAATGTAAAACATACTTTATTACCCTTTTTCCGTTTCACAGACTTATTATTCCACATGTTAGAATTACAGTAATGAATTCATAAAGCAAGAATTGCAGGAAACAATTACTATCAACAATATTATCAATAAATTATGCGACCATGCGTGAGGCAAATCCAAGCACCTCGCCTCATTGATTCTTTTACCTCGACCACAAAATCTAACACAAGCGGTTCCCCTGAACCTCCGGCCCACGACCGTTAGGTTTAGAATATCTGTCGATATGTTTGCCGTATTCGAGTCGGCCTGGACGTACCTAGACGTTCAAGGTTGCAATAACTTGATCGGTATGCCGTATCCGAGTCGGACTGGACACGATCAGACTGACCGCCGTATCTGAGTCGGCCTGGGCTCAATCCCTCTTAATTAACCTACCGTATCCGAGTCGACCTGGGATAATTAAGGCTATAAGCATAACGCTGACTGGCCTGCCGTATCCGAGTCGACCTGGGCTCAATCCTTCCTAATTAACCTGTCGTATCTGAGCCGGCCTGGGATAATTGAGGTCGCCGCAAAAAAGTGCAGAGACTTCTTCTTCTTCGTTTTTCTCCCCTGTTTTCATTTCAAAGGCTGATTTTGACCCATTTTGCAATCCAAATCCAAACATTACTTATAATATATGATTCTCTCTGTTTTTTCGTAAGGATCGCGAATATGCGAGCGGATTGAATCAATTCGAACCGTACCTCTCGGATTTTACATAAAACCGAGAGGTAACGAAATTTCATTCTTAATATACTTTTTGATATAATTGAATTAGGCTTTATAACCTTAACCACAACTTCTAGGGACTGAAATATTCCATTCTCATCTAACAAAACTCATTTTGGTTAAGTTTGGAAAAATCATATTTTTCAAGCTTTAAGCTTCAAGAAACATTCAACAATGGCGATTCATAATCCTACTTATATACACAGTAAATGAAACATGAATTATATTTCAAGTGAGTTTAGAATACTCATTGTGATTGTGTTTAAAAGTGATTGTTGAGAAAGAAAATCAAAATAAGAAACCCACTTTGAGCCTCTAGCTATGGTGATTCAACTTTCTCTCTCTAGAATTTCTGTAAATCTATACATATCTCTTATTCTCTCTTTTTTCTCTGGTTCAGTTTTGCAAAATGTGCAGATTTTGAAGATACATGTGTGTTTATATAGAAAACTAACTTTGAGAACTTGGGGACCAAGTTCTTTCCTCAACACTCAACAAATCCTTTTGTTTTGTAAATTTCTAATTAAACATAATATACACAGCATGTATATACGTATATGAATCTGCTGAGATGATATATATACACTAGCTTAGGAGTTGCTAGGAACTCATAGGGGTCAAGTAGGGTGTTTGGCAATTCAACTTATGGCCACAAATTTATACATGCTCACTTAGCATTCCCAAACAAGCTTAACACAATCATTGTGTTAATTAAATAGTTAAAAGCATATATCAAATACTGATTAGACAGAGATTCCATAAATCTGTAGGAGTCCATTCGTGGCGCGGATAGTTTTCGCTCATAAACTGGTATTATAGCGGTGCAATGATTATTACAAAAATACAGAAAATGATATTAACGGAGGAAATAATTTCCCGGTTGTATAAAAATACAGTTTAAGTCAAAAGCAAATATTTTTACTCTCTTGAAAATACAGTCTATCTCAAAAGCAGGTATTTTATTTAAAAGTACAATAATTAATGGAAATACATTTGAAATTACATTTAGTAATTATTGCAAATACATAGTGTTACATCATTCCCCCCTTAAACAGGATTTTGTCCCGAAATCTAGACTAACTAGTCATGAAATGACTCCGGGTATCTCTTCGTTATATCAGCTTTGACTTCCCATGAGGCTTCGATCTCGTCATGGTGGTTCCACTGGACTTTCACCAATGGGATGTCCTTCCTCCTCAACTTCTTAATACTCTGATCTAGAATTTTCGCGGGCCTCTCCTTATAGGAAACATTATGACTCGTCTCAATGTCATCAAAACTAACCACATGTGAGGGATCTCGTATGTATTTCCTCAATATACTAACATGAAATACATCGTGAACTCCATACATCTTTGGTGGCAATGTCAGTCGATAAGCCACTTTTCCAACACGATCTAATATCTCAAATGGTCCAATGAAACGCTGGACTAACTTTCCTTCTTTGAGACCAAAATGTACCACTCCTCGGGTCGGTGAAACATTAAGAAGTACATGATCTGTAGTAACCCGTATTTTCATGTTTAAATTGATGATTTAGACTTCATGTGCGATTTTAGTGAAAATTGATCATAGGGGTATTTTGGTCATTTTTTCCAATTTTGTAAGTCATGAACTGAAAATATAATTTTTGGAAAAAGTTGTGTGAGGTTAAATGATTTGGTATTGGTGTTGAAAGTTAACAGTTTTCGATCTCCGTTTGGAAGACATTTCGATTTTTAGTCAAAAATATCAAAAAGAATATTATATAGCATATTCTCTTTTTAAAAACATTTTAAAGAATATTCTATATCATATTTCCTTTTGAAAAATATCTTAAAGAATATTTTATAGCATATTCCCTTTTGAAAAATATCTTAAAGAATATTTTATAGCATATTTCATTTTGAAAAACTATATATATGGATGCTATGCTTCAGTACTTTTACACAAAATTTCATAGAGGTCAAAGAGAAATTCTAAGAGAAAGTTAGAAGAAGAAGAAGAAGAAGAGAAGTGTTTGGGAGTTTCTCAACAACATTTATAGGTACCGGGTTATGTACAATATGCTTTCTAATTCTTTGGAGTATTTCTTGTTATCTCTATTTGTACTCTTTTGCAGTTTTGTTGTGCTTTCATTTGGAATCCATGAATATGTGTTGTTATTGGTCTAAAGGGTCCATAAGCATTGAGCACCCACCAACGGGGCAACAGGCCTCAAGAACCGACGTACTGGAGATGGGTGAGGTGAGGTGAGGTGAGGTGGCTCTTTGCTGTGTGACTTCTTTGGTGAGAGCGGTTGAGTAAGTGTTGTGGAACTGAATGGTTCATGAGCAGGGGGCACCTACTAACAGGCCAATAGGCCCTAGGGACCGACCGACATACTGGAGACGGGTGAGGTGAGGTTAGTGGCCTTTGCTGTGTGACCAATAGGAACCTGGTTTGACGCTCTTGGTATGAGCGTTTGGGTAGTGTGAGCAGTTGGGTTGTGAGATTGGTCAATTGATTTGATGTCGTTCTATTTATTTATTTGTCATTATCCTTTTGAGCCTTTATTATTCCTGTCATTACTTCCTGGTGTGGTTTTAGATGCAGGTAGTGCCGGTAACCGAAGTCTGGAAAGGAGATAAGGCTAAGGATATAGGAGATCTGTGGAGATTATGGGCCTGTTGAGAGTTTTTAAAGAATGTTGTACTTTTATTTTAAAGAATCAAAGTGTAATTCATTTTTTTATTTTTCAATGCAAATACGTTTTATTTTTGCGAGGCATCACAAATGCTTACTTCCACCAGCAGGGAATATTATAGAAAAAGAAGGAGACATAATAGTTAATGTTGTAATACCTCAGATAGCTCTAGGAGGGATTACGACTGATATAGCACGGATAGCCAAAAAGCGGGCTGCAGATATGGCAGCACATCCTGATGGGTTTGAAATAGGAGAGGTTGAGTTGGCTGAAGCCATGGCCAAGGCAACAAGGTTAGCCACCGCTGCACAGGCCGAAGAGAGTGAGTCCGATGAAAAGAGATAATCCGATGAAGAGGAAGAGTCTGATGAGAAGGGAGAGTCAGATGAGGATGAAGACCCTGAGAAAGATCCTAATGAAGGAGATAGCAACGACGAAGAGCCTGAGGCGGAGCCAATAGAATATGATGAGCCAGATGAGGAGCCCGAGATAGCTCCAATGGCCGATGAGCCAGTCATTGAGGAGGTTAGCATTGAAGAAGCCCCGGTACCACATGTGATAGGCCCGCCTCCTTGGTGCCATTTTGGGATAGTAGATGAGGTCGACGATGATGAGGATGATATAGGAGATTCGTTGAGAATATGGGCATGTTGGGAGTTTTAAAGAAATATCGTACTTTTATTTTAAAGAATCAAAGTGTAATTCATTTAATTTTTCAATGGAAATACACTTTATTTTTGCAGGGCGTCACATGATCTCCGACACTGAATTCCAAATCCTTTCGCCGTCGATCGACATAACTCTTGTACTTGCTCTATGTGGTTCTCATCCTTTTCTTGACAAGAGAAATCTTCTCGTTGGTTTCTCTAACCAAATCTGGTCCCACAACTCTGTGTCTCCGACCTCTGCCCAACACAATTGAGAACAACATGGTCGTCTATACAATGCTTCGAACGGAGCCATCCCAATACTCGTGTGGTAACTATTGTTATAAGAGAATTCAACCAAAGGTAAGTGTGTCTCCCAAGATACATATCCTCTATGATCTGATTAACACGCTCAGTTTTCCCATTTGTCTGAGGGTGAAAAGCAGTACTCATCTTAAGCGAGGTTCTCATAACTTCTTGCAGACTTTTCCAAAACCCAGAAGTGAAACGTGCGTTGCGGTCTGACACAATCGACATTGGTGCACCGTGAAGTCGCACAACTTGTTGTATGTACATCCGACTCATCTTTTCCACCAGATATATCATACTATAGACAATGAAGTGAGCAGATTTCGTCAATCGATCCACAATTACCTAAATGGCGTCATGATTCTATTGTGACCTGGGTAGTCCCACTACAAAATTCATGGTGATATGTTCTCATTTCCACCCTGGAACAGGTAAGAAGGGTTGCAATAATCCCAAGGGCCTTTGATGTTCGACTTTAACTTGTTGACACGTCAAACACTTGATACAAAATCGGCCACGTCTTTCTTCATACCTTCCCACCAGAAATTTCTCTTCAAGTCCTTATACATTTTTGTTCCTCCCGGGTGAATTGTAAACCTTGACTTATGTGCTTCTTCCAGAATATCCTTTCTTAAATCTCCACCATCTGGTACACATAATATGTCTATGCACCTATGTCCTCCATCAATCCCCACTTTACATTCTGTCGGGTCCTTCTCTAACATCTTAACAAACAATTTTATAACTATTAGGGCATTAGTGTATACCCTAGATAATTGCTAATATTATTTTCTATTATATCTCTTTAAACCCCCAAAGTTTTCAAAATTGTATAAAAACTTGTGTTTTTTTCAAAAGAATGCTACAAAAAAGTCACAAACACACTCCAAAAACACTCAAAGAATCCACGGCGCACCCAATACAGGTGTGCACTAAGTGCGAGTGCGGCGACATTGTCGAAGAGTCCATAGTTCATAGACTCCATCCCTCCCAATTTAAATCTGTTATTCAATTTTTGATTGTCTCATTGAAATTGTCATCTTTAAAAAGACGGTGTACTTATCTTTTTTTACTTTGACAATTCTACAACTTTTGCATTTTTAGAGTTTCATTTTTTTTTTCCTATGGGTGTGTAATATGTGTTATATTTAACTAATTCACTAATTTGAAGTCTGTATTATTGACTCTCGAATTTGGTTCCCAAATATTTTGACAATTGCACTTCTTTTAATTATAATAGGGATTATTAAATTTTTATGGAAGTTATTTTATGTAGTACAAATATGAAAGGGTAATACTTGGGGGCACACCCAAAGACACAACTTTTGGGACACAGCCCAAGAGATGTGTCTATCTCTCTCATGTGTCACTAAGAGATGTGTCTATCTCTCTCCTGTGTCACTATGGGGTGGGGTACAGTGACACAGGAGAGAGATAGACACATCTCTTGGATTGTGTTCAAAAAATTGTGTCTTTGAGTGTGCCTCAATCTTTACTCAATATAAAAATAGTTTACAACTAAATTTGGGATTCACAATTGGCCAATTGGGAACTACATTTATTTTAAGAGCAGGGCCGGCCCTCAGATTGTGAAATTCACATGAGGCCCCAAGCAAACATGAAAAGAAAATTTTTTTAGGCCCTTTTTTGGTCCTATTTTTATATATAATACATGTATATATATGACCCTATTTTTTTATGCCCTATTTTGCCCTATTTTTATATATAATACATGTATTTTAGCCAAACAATGCCTTATTTTTTGTCCTATTTTTATATATAATGCATGTATATCTAAGGTCCTTTTTTTTAGGCCCTATTTTCATATATAATACATAAATTTTGGCCAAACAATGCCTTATTCCAAGACCAAACAAGCTCTTATTTTTGGAGGCCCCAAGCGACCGCCCGGGCCACTGGCCCAAGGGCCGGCCCTGTTTAAAAGTAATGCTAGGTATACACACTTTTCTACACATTTTTTGACACACGGCTTTAAATGCATGTACCCTGTGGTGTATAAGTGGTGCACAAAAAAGTGTGAAAATTCAAACAGCACAAGGTACATGCATTTAAAGCATAGTGTGTCAAAAAGTGTGTAGAAAAGTGTGTATGCCTAGCACTATTGTTATTTTAATACGTAATTAGGGTTTAGTCCATAATTATTTATAAATTGTTTCCTTGTCCATAATTTTAAAATTCCTTTTTGTTGTTATACAAATAATTTATCTTTTCATAATTTTAATAGTTTTATCGCCTTGTATATAATTACTTGATTAAATATCACGTGAGGAGACCCTTTGAGTCTTTGACATGCGTGAAATAGTAAAATTACTAAGAAAGGATAAATAAATTACAAATTAGTTCAAATCTATTGGTATTTCCTGTTGCACAATTTACGAGAAATGTGCAAAGAATACAAAATAAGGTGCTAAACCAACAGCCGTCAAAATTCAAATGGAGGTAGAGACATATATATACTACGTATTATATAGATATAGATATAGATATATAGAGAAAGAGAGAGAGAGAGAGAGAGTCCTGTTATCTTATCCCCACCTGTCTCTTTCCAAAAAAGCTTATCATCCTTAATAGTAAAACGCAAAAACTCAGAAACAAGAAAAAAAAAAGCTCATTTCCATATCTCTCTCTCTTTCTCTCGATCTGTGTCGATCTCTGAATTGCAGGCATGGGATTCGACAAAGAAGCTAGCTCATCTTCACACGTACTCCTCCAAGTCCCATCTCTACCCAGAGAGGACACACCACTCCTCTCCAAATCAACACACCTCTCCTCCCAAACAAAGTCCTTCGCCAACGTCTTCATCGCCATCGTCGGCGCCGGAGTTCTCGGTCTTCCCTACACCTTCAAGCGCACCGGTTGGGTCATGGGCAACCTCATCCTCTTCTCCGTCGCCTTCCTCACCTACCACTGCATGATGCTCTTGATCCACACTCGCCGCCGCCTCGAATCCGCTCACGGCTTCTCCAAAATCGCCTCCTTCGGCGACCTCGGCTTCGCCGTCGCTGGACCCACCGGCCGTTTCTCCGTCGACCTCATGATCGTCCTCTCCCAAGCCGGCTTCTGCATCGGCTACCTCATCTTCATCGCCAACTCTTTAGCTTTCGTCTTCAATTACTCTGCAAACCCTACAATTTTAGGGTTCACCCCGAAATCGATTTACATTTGGGGTTGTTTTCCTTTCCAATTGGGGTTAAATTCGATTCCGTCGCTCACCCATTTGGCCCCTCTGAGTATTTTCGCAGACGTAGTCGATCTCGGAGCCATGGGTGTTGTTATGGTCGAAGATGTATTGATTTTTATGAAGCAGAGGCCTGTTTTGCAATCATTTGGGGGACTATCTGTGTTCTTCTATGGATTGGGTGTGGCCGTTTACGCATTCGAAGGGATTGGAATGGCTTTGCCTTTAGAATTAGAGATGAAAGATCGAAGCAAATATGGGAAAATTTTGGGTTTTTCAATGGCTTTCATTTCATTGATGTATGGAAGTTTTGGAGCTCTGGGTTACTTTGCATTTGGTGATGAAACTAAAGACATAATCACTACAAATTTTGGACAGGGCTTGATTAGCAGTTTGGTTCAGTTGGGTTTGTGTTTGAACCTGTTCTTCACTTTCCCAATAATGATGAACCCAGTTTATGAGGTGGTGGAGAGGAGGTTCTGTGAGGCTAGGTATTGCTTGTGGCTTAGGTGGGCTATAGTTTTGGGGGTGAGTTTGGTGGCTCTTTTTGTGCCCAATTTTACTGATTTCTTGTCTCTGGTGGGTAGTAGTGTGTGTATTGTTTTGGGTTTTGTGTTACCAGCTTTGTTTCATTTGATGGTGCACAAGGATGAGTTGAGTTGGAAAGGTTTTGTGTTGGATGGTGTAATTGTGATCGTAGGATTGATATTTGGTGTCTTTGGTACATGGTCTTCCCTTGTGGAGATATTTGCACCCACGGCTTGACCAAAAATGATGTCTTATCATATGGGTTTCATTGATCAATTTTATACTATGTTTGATTGAAATTGATAAAATGTGTTAGTGTAAATATCAGTGGCAATAAAGATTTACTGTATTATATTTCTATTTGATGTTTTGAGAACTCGTCGAGTCAGAAGATCTGACTGATACTGCAAGTGCAAACCTCATTTATAGGCAACTATGCACAAACCAGCAACATCGAGCACCCGGAAGAAGAATCGAACTCAAGATTTTTAGGCTTGCATAAATCTATTATGTACTGGTCATTACGCACAAGCCACTAGTATCAAGTAAGATATCACAAAAATAACCCAAAGGTCTTCTAGGTTTTCAATTTTGTCTCAGAAAAGTTCCATTTAGCAATCAAAAGATTTAGTGTGATCATTTGTTTATCTTCTTTCCCACATAAAAGTGATCGACTATGCGATGGAAGGTTGCATATGCAGCATTTGTGGCCGCAGAAAGAGTCTAATCTTTTTATTTATTCAGTAAGAAAATCAAATGATGAATTCTAATTGTCCTACTGATGCTGCATCCGTTCCTACAATTTGTACATGCACGCTAAACTCTGATCACTCATTACTAGAGCATGAGTTATGGTCCAATATTGTGAACCAAAAAAGAGTTCAAAAGATTGTTCTGTAGAACATAATATCAGATGAAGAGATTTGAAAGGAATTATCTAGAGGTGGATGAACAAAGAAATGATGAATACCAACTATTCAGTGAGAATCAGATGAATGAATTCAACTTCCAAATAACTATATATATATATATATTCAACTCAACTCAACCAAGAATTATCCCGAAGTACTTGGGGTTTGTTACAAGAATATTTTCCTCAACTGCAATCACAGAGACCATAACCTCATTTAAACCAATAAACAAATACGTAATCTTGTAAATGTTTTATACATCAAGGTGATAAAAACAAATGAATGTTGAAGAACAGCACAAAATTTTCTCTATAAAGAAAAGGTTGGTAAAATTACACATAGGCTAAAGGTTGGTCTTCAAATCGCTTTCTGCCTATTTCTATATCATCAGATGAAGGAAACAGCCCATCATTCCCACACCAACAAACATCACAAAAGGGCTTCAAATAAGAAACAAAGATAAGGTACCAAAAATACTATGACTAAAAAGCTCTCCAATTATCAGACTCCCTCCTAGGAGTTTGACTCTCCAGTGAACTCTTAAACGGCCCACTTGACCCAAATGGATCGGTGTCATCAAAAGATGAAAACCCATGACCATAATCAGAGTCTCTGGTGCTGCGGATGGAATCAAACCTCGTGAGGGACTGGGGCTCAGATGGTGGAAAGAACCCATGATTATACTCTGAGTCATTTGTGCTCCGGAAGGAATCAAACCTTGAGAATGAGTCAGGTGGTGGGAAGAAGCCCTGATTATACTCTGAATCCTTTGTGCTGCGCATGGAATCAAACCTTGTGAGGGATTCGCGGGGTGGAAAAAGTCCTCCGTCACGCGTGTTGAAGGAGTCGAATCTTGAGAAGCTGTCAAACGAGTGCTCTTCTGAACCTTCGCTGAGCCTTCTTGGGGAGTTTCCGGCATTATACATAGGGGTACTAGGAACTGAATCTGCAAAAGCGAATGGGCTCTTCTTTTGGAACATGTTCTCCGCGAGGGGAGAGTTGCCAAAATTATAATTAGGGGTGCTCGGGACAGAATCGAAAACGAATGTGCTTTTCTTCTGGGATGTGCTATCTTCATGCGTTGACCCTGTTCTTATCGGGTTTAAACCCCAGTTGTCAGAACCAAAGAAAGAACTTTCACCATGCTTCTCATGATCTAGATCCTGTAAGAGCATTTGATTTGACAGATGAGCAATGTAACATTTGTTTTGCCACATGAGCAATGCAATTTTGTGCAACTAAAAGACATTGTATCCACAATGCAACAAAATGTACAACAAAGTTCACAGTATCAACCATACATGGTAAAATTATGTTCTCGAGTGCGAGAAGTGGATAGTCAAACCGATGCAGTTTAATATGCTTAGATGCTAACACTTCCATTGCCACTGGGATTCCAAATTACAATACTAATTTAGTGCAAAATAAGTAAAACCTTTTTCCTAGGGGCTGTCATATGTTAGATAATAAAGTTATGGAAGGAAGGGGATTATTTTGAGAAATAAGGTGGGGTAGGAACATCAAATGCTGACACCTGGCAGTAAATTAGAATCTCACTCTATTTTTAGTTTTCCTGTTGTAAGTGGTTTCAAATTCCTCTCTACAGTACATTTTATCAGAGTAATTACTTGGAAGATTGATAGCTAAGTAATGGTAAAATTACCACCATCATTGCACTGCCACATGGTAAACACGTAGAAGGAACTTGACGCAGGCGGAAGCTCACAAAGAAGAGATTTGATCATGTCAAAATCTCATAATAACTATTTCAAGAGAAAAGAAAATAACAATGTTAAAATAGAAATTTTATTGATGAATAATAATGGATTGAATTGTTTTTCAATTGATACAATTACACGCATTTAAATGAAAATCGTCACCGAACTGAGCACCGAAATTTTGCAGAGTTTGAAACCGAAACTGACCGAGCACTTATAACAACCAACCAAATTTGACCGGTTCGAGCGGTTTGATCGGTTTTTCTTACACCCCTAATATCAACCGTCCTTGACACTTTCCTATGATTTTCATATCTTTGACTATTCTATTACAATCTGGAATTTTCTACAAGTTTATATCTATTCTTAGCTCTTAAGTTCTTTGGATATAAAATTGAACATGAAAACATCCTTTCACCGATGACCATACTTTCCTTGATCGATTTTTCTAAATGTTTCAATATGATCCCAGCATATTCTTCCAAACCCTACCTTGAATTAAAATACTTTCAACACCCCCTCTTAATTTGTAATTTTCAATTTCTTTTTGAACCTTGCAAACTTTTCTATAGTGTTAAGCGTAGTAACTTCCTATGATTCGACAAAATACTAATTTCCTAGTAATTTCCTAAAATTTGCAAACTAGTAATTTCTAAGAACAGCAATTTCCTAAACATAACTGAAACTGCTTGAATTATGTATCTGCCTTTCGCCACCTCGCTCGAGTGGCATCTTCGACTTCAACCTCACTCGAATTACATTATGGCTTGCTTGGGCAAGCCTCCCCCATTTCCGTCCTACATCAGAACTTGAACAATCATATGGCTATCAGGTCCTAACAAGAAATTCTCTGGGCCTAAAATTTCACAAATCGCACTTTAAACACACAGCACTATGGAGATTAAGGTCCAAAATTAGCTGAATTGGATAACACTGCCTCTTTAATTCGCAACCGCAATGACAGTAATTGAGAAAGAGGGCAATCTCTAACTTTGAGAACTTTTTTTCCTGGAAATTATCTTCCTTTGAACTGACTTTACAAATATGGCATAAACTTGAGCATAACCACATCCATGCAGCAATACCATATAAAATCATTTATAACAGCAGGAAAAGGTGTGAAACTTCAAATGTGCTTCTAGGGGGGGGGGGGGGGGGGGGGAAGGCAATTAGTAACAACTGAGAGTAGAGAAGTAAAGTAACAATAACATATACAAGATTTCTTGGGATAATATAAGAAAAATATTGTTTCTCTATGAAGATTCCAGAAATTCAGAAGTTATGCAGCCAAATCTCGTCACATTTTTGTACAGCCATGTGGGACCTAAAAAATATATCCACATAATGTGATTTTTTTTTGCATCAAATATGTTTCTATTTACAACCATTTAACTGTTTTAACAGCATTTCATAAACCTACTTTTAAAGACCAAATCTTAATCCCATAACCAAATGAAGTACCATGACAGATTCCAGCTTCAACCACTACATTTGAAGAGTAAAAAAGGAAAGAAGAAGAAGGAAGAACACCGAGAAAATAGAAGACACTATTAATAATGTTTCAGGTCAACAAAGAAGCCAACACTGTTAGAAAAGCTTATGGCACCTCAGGGCCAGCCTCACAAGATTTCCTGAACTTACACAAGGCATACGATTGGGGCATGTGCATACACCCAAGCAGATTAGTCTCAAAATTAAAATAAAAGTTGAAGCTGCCAAAAGGCAAATTATTTTTAAAAGTTTCACACTTTCTCAACTTTATTATCATTTTGAAAAGAAAAATAAAACATCGTTTATAGTGAAATTATGTGAGTCTCATGCCTTGACTTACCACAACAGAATCAAAGAAATTACCAATGCTGGAAAAATATTCTCATGCTGACAACAAACAAAAGTAACTGAATGATAAAACGACTGATCAATGGTATTTATGCATGCAAACATATTGAAGTGTCCTAAAAATTTGCAGCATATACCAAAAAAATTTCACATACCTTTGCTCTAACAGGATTGAAGTCCCAAGCTGAATCTGTATCATAATGAGTGTCAAATGCGCCCCAGCTTGGTTCATCAAAACTTCTGTCACCAGAGAGAACAGATTCAGCACCCCCATGTTCACTGCACCAGTCAATCACATCAATATTCAGACTTTAGTCAAGCATAATGATGTAAGTAGCTTTCTTCTCTTTGGGTGGGGGAAAAGGAAACTACCCACTTTTTCAAAGATATAGTCAGATGTTGTAAAGCATTTCCATCATCTTGAATGGGGCCATTGAAAAAATGATGGCTGTGTGGAAAGTGAAGCCTAAAACTATCGACTATAGTGTCTTACAAAAAACTAAGAATCAAGTTAATTGATTTTTACATTAAAATAATTCACAAAATGTCAATTCACTCCCTCAGATTATGCACGCCCAAACAGGCCAAACGGATTTGCTCATCAAAGAAAATCCTGAGAAAACATGGAGCAGAAGGAAACCACAAAAGGGCTCAAATCAATCCCAGTACCTCACAGCCCGAGGAGAATTGTCAAAGGGTGAACCATCTGCACCAATATTCATTCCATATTGGAAATCTTGGTACTTTCTAGATGGGCTCTCAAGTGCATTCTTTTCGGCTGGACTATCAGGAGGAGTTCTTTGAACACCCTCCTCACTTCGGGCATCAGCTGATTCATCCTCAGGGATCCTTCTGATTGGACTAGGTAGACTCTCCGATTTCCCCTCAGCATTTGGTGATGAAACTGTATGAAGATCCTCACCGGAAGAAGATGCTGTATTACCAACTGATGAGGACTTTGGTTTCGGAGGGGCTTTGACATTTTGCACCTCGAGAGTGAGCTCCTTGACAAACGTGAATCCTGGAAGTGGCAAAGATCCATCAGATTTTTATTCTACCAGATTTGTAATACAACTCCAGCTTACAAATGTTGGCTCTGAAATTTCCTACAGCCAAGGGGACTTCAATTCACAGCCTAATGGGTGCTGTTTAGTTTGTGGATTTCCTATTCAGAGAAGGAAAAGAAAAACAAGAACAAAAAACTATTTCCCTTCAATTTTTCCTCCATGTTTAATTGAAATAATACAATAGTAACTTAAGAAAAGAGGAAAGGGAAGTGACTCACAATGTTCCAAATTTATAATTTATTTTTCAACCTATTTTCTTTTCTTCTTATTTTCCTCCATGTTACGTTTTACTCGGTGGTTTGTTTTCCTTTTCTAAATCCATGAACCAAACAGAGCCTTATTTGATTAAAAAGGAAGTATCAAAGTCCCTATGGTTTGAGGCTAAGTTGCATGAAGCGGGAGAGGGGGCGGGGTCTGGAGTGGGAGCAGGGGGCGGGAAAGCGCTAAACATTACAAGGTGTCAAAGGTTTCTTCTTGAGCAGGGCGGGGGCGGGGGCGGGAAGTGTGACCAGTTTTAAAGATTCCTGCTCTAAGGCTTGAGGATTTCAAGCCACAATACAGTTCGTTTGATTGAAAATGAAGCATCATATATAGTTTAAACTTTTACTCGGTCATCATGGAATAACTTGTGGCACAGACATGTTGAGCCATTATTGGATATTTTTCACCTAAAAGATTAAACTGAATCTCAAGTACTAACCAGAGGTGACTATCTAATATACCTTCATCAGATTAAACTGAATCTAAGTAATAACCAGAAGTGGATATCTAATATACCTTCGTCTTCAAACTTATCCCAATCTTCATCCCAATCAGCTGCTCCTCCTTGGATGCCAGGTTGCCAGCCTTGACAAAATTGCCACAAAAATGATAAAAATGTATTGGTGAATTGAAGAATATAGTGGAAATAAATTTATTTTGCAAAGAGGAAAACTTGAATTTAATTTACTTTATGCGCACTTATAAGCGAGAGACTATGACATTTCTTCTGATTAGGGTTATAAATAGCTGATATAAAACTGCATTATAAATATCTGATATAAAACTGCATAACCATACAACTCTTCCATTGTTGGGGAATTTCATTGGATTTTGAAAATTTTCTCAAAGAGAAATACTAAAGAATGAAGAGAGAGGGGGGATGAGAGAGTGCTGCTATCAGCACACAATTCTGAGAAAAACCATTACCAACATTTCATGAATTAATTAACCAAAAAATGACAAAAATTAAATAAAAAAATCGAAGCATTGGTAGTATAAACTTCTGCCTTCATCAACTAGAAGCATAGAGGGGATCGTATTGCCTACAGAGAGAAACAAAACAATAACAAGACAAAAGATACTTCCAAATGTCCTGTTATGTAACCTACAAAATAAATAGTGCTAATATAGGCTCTTTTTTCATTTTTTTCTTTTCCTTGACAATGATTGTGTTGAGTTGCAGCATCCAACCAAAACCAATTAGCAATGGGTGGAGTAGCCCCATTATCTCATATATTGAGTAGCAAGGTTTTAAATTACCGAAGTGGGATTATAATCTCAACACACCCCCGAGTGTGGCATGATTGAGAGCCAAGGGCTCTCACGTGGATTACCAAGGTAGGGTAACGTGGAGCACAAGTGGCCAAACGGGGCCTGACAATAACCTGCTCAGATACGATGTTGAATTGGAGCATTTAACCCAAAACCAATTGGCAATGGGTGGAGTAGCCCCATGATCTAATATATTGAGTAGCAAGGATTTAAATTCCCGATGTGGGATTATAATTTCAATATGCCACTGCACGTGTGGCATGGCTAAGAGTCAAACACGTGAATTACTGAGATAGGGTAACGTGGAGCACATGTGGCCAAACTGGACCTGACAATAACCTGCTCTGATACCATGTTGAATTGGAGCATCCAACTCAAAACCAACTGGATATGGGTGGAGTAGCCCCATGATCTTATATATTGAGTAGCAAGGCTTTAAACCCGATGTGGGATTATAATCTCAACAAATTGAAGCCAAATCAGTTGTTGAAAAACTAGAGTTATGTGTGATACAAAAACATTTAATATGTCAATGTAGACAAAAAGAAGCAGAATGCCATGAAATCGACCAATAAAACCCAGTTAAACTAAAAAACTAAACCAAGTTAAGCTAAAAGTATCGACCCACAGTAACTTAGATATTCAGATACTTGGATTACACAGTAAAGCATGAAATTGAACGAGAGGGTTTGGTAAAGACTAGAGAGATCCAAAAACAAATACTGTTGAGAACTACGCACGAAAGGATACAAAAAGGATAACAACTTTCCATTATTATGTTTATACTCGTATGCAAGCTTCAGAAGTGCACTTATCAGTGGGTCCATCACCAGAATGAAGAAAATCCATGCTAAAATGTGATGCTAGAACATAGTCTAAGTTAAGGGAGATAGATTGAGATAAAGTGAGTTAGAAACAATTTGAATGATCTCTTGCTGAACTAGCGAATAACAAAGAGTTAGCTTAATGTAAAAATACCAAAAGGAAGCTCCAGTAGCGCAGTTGGTTTAGCGCGTAATCCGTAACTTTTGCAACGTTCATTCAAGGATTTTACTACCTCTTCAAGATCTAATTGGATTTGATCAGCATGGACCTGTACAAAAACCAGACAAGAAGACTCAGCCTAATTTCAGATGGCCCCCAACAAATCATAAGTGCTAATGTCTACCTGAAAACTGTCAGCACTGCCATCCTGTTCCAGTTTGACAATTTTCTGATATAGCTCCATCTTTTTTGCCTAAAAAGGATCCAGTGCAACATAACATCATTTATCATAAGATATACTATAGAGAGCAGAGAATGCTAGGGCCCTATTTGGAATCACTTCTCAAGTACACTAATTTGGCCTAAACATGCTTCTGAGACCCAAAAAACATATATTTACATGTATAAATGAATTTTAAGAATCACTTTAGAGCCCCAAAAAGCACGTTTTGGCTAAAGCAGGTCAGAGGTGTGTCAGCCCAAACATGATGCAGGAAGCAGATTTGAGTTTTAATGTTTTTTCCTTAATTCCCATTGTGCCTTTGTGATTTGGTTTCTGCTTCTAAAGGCAAAAGCCACAGCACTTGCAAATGGACCCTAATTCTGATGGCACAATGGACATTCAAATGAGCCACACCTCATACCAGTTGCTGGTCATCACTGAACCAAAAAATGATTATAGAGACATACCTGAATATCACGAAAGGTAGACTCTTCAATAGTTAATTTGGATGCCACATCTCCGGACTGCTTGTATTTCTCTTCATACTTCTGTGCCAGTGACTCGACCTGAAATTGAGATTGCTCTGTTAGTCCAATATACAACAAAAACAACCATTTATGTAATGGAAAGAGATTTGGAATCCTTAATACACAATAGCATACCTCACGTTTATCAGAAGAAACCCTCTCAGTGATCTCATTTACTCGATTGTCACATCTGCTCTTGTATAAAATCTGAAACCAAATGACTGAAAATATGAAAAGTATGATGGCATAAAGAATGAACTTTTGATTTGCAACAGTTACTGCTCAGAAATACTCAAACCTAAAGAAACAACAAATACAAGTAGATATACTGTTTCTGGCAGTCCTGTCAATCAATCAAAAGATTAACGAGGTCAATGCCTTAAAATTTGCAAAGCTTCAAACAATATTAGCTACAAGAAGGAGGCAAGCCATCCAACAGAAGAAATCTAAATAGTATTCTACCCATGCATTTACATCAATTTTGGAAGTTCCATAAAAACCACATTGAGGAGTGCTTGTTAGCTACTTAAGATGACTTCTTTAACAGAAAAATTGCAAGCACAAACTTCAGGTTGGGCGTATACATCTCTATCGATCAGTAGCATTAGTGATCAATTTTGGTAAGAAGAAATCTAAGCAAAAGCTACTTGATAACCACTACCTTACAATATTACAGAACAATCAGCCCTCTAAAAATCAGGAATATGGGAGATGAAAATATTTAGTTTACAAGTATAATTGCTCTTACTTTTATTTTCTATTTAAACTTCACAAATGTGGACAATCTCCAAAACAAAAAGAAAATATCAGACATACACCACTTCAAGAAAACTTTTAATTCCAAAAGAAAATCTATCCACCTGAATGAAAAAATAAATAAATAAATAAATTTCACGCTGCCAAGCATAAAAACACAATCGAGTTCGAGAGCAACCAACCACTCTGTGCAAAAGTAATGCATATTTATTTCTAATGTACTCCTCCTACCACCATCCGCAGGACATGGAAAGTAGATCCAGGACGACCTTGATATTCATCTCCAATAGAGAATACTACTACAACCACCACATGATACTATGGTATAAGTGCGTATATGTACTTGAATTCTTTTCATTTCCAATAATGCTGTAGGATTTTCCTACGATTTTAATAAGTACTAATGTGTTTAGCTCATAATTCATCATTGGATAAAGATGGTTCCTCAAAAGTAACGAATTAGAGATGGAAAACATCTACATCTTTTCCTTGTTTTTTATTCCAAGGAAAAAAAAAACAAAAAAAAAAACAAAAACAAAAAAACAAAAACAAAAAAAAAAACAAAACAAAAACAATAACAAAAACAAAAAGAAAAGAAGAAGAAGATGAAAATACGAGGGGAAAAAAAAAATCATTTCCACATGTAAGTTCTCTTTCATTTTCCTAAATTCCAATCAATTTTAGAACAGGTTTACTCCATTCAACATGGAGGGAAAACATAAAGGAAATCACATCTTTTTCCTTCAACCAAACGAAGGCTTAAGAATTTTACTTTACCCATTGGCTATAAATGTACCAACTATCAAGTCATTGTTCAAAGCCCAAAATAATCCACAAATAATAGCACACAGGAAAAATAATCACATTGGATGTAGATAACACATATCAAGATTATAAAAAAATAATAATAATAATAATAATAATAATAATAATAATAATACTCCCTCTGTCCCATTTTATGTGTCCATCTTTCTATTTTGGGCCGTCCCAAAACTATAGTCCACTTACAATATTGAATCATCAATTTTTAGCCATTTTCCAAAACTACCCTTAGTGGTTTAACACTTCAAACTGCTTTCTTAAGCAACTTATGGGCAATTCCGGAAAAAAAAAAAAAAGTCACATTTTATGTCATGCGAAGTGTAATCATTACGTTCCCTTAAAATTTTGGATTCCCCAAAATAGACACATTAAATGGGACGGAGGGAGTAATAATAATAATAAATAAATAAAAATTTAAAAAAAAAATACTCGCCAGTTCTTGCATCTTCGTTCGGAAGAATTCAATCTTCTCTTTAGAATCTAATATCTCCTTTTCCAATTCTTCTACCTGCAACCAAATATTTTTTTTAAAAAAAAATATAATAGGGGACCAATAGAAGTGTCACGGATGAATAAGCTTTCTGGAAATCATGAATAACTCAATCATTACTTCAAGTCAAGCTTTTAGAAACAATCAAGTTTTACAATGCCAATTCTCAAGAGAACTTGGACATTTTACTCAAAAGAGTCAAAACCCAATAAATAAAGAAATAATCATCCTCACTGCACCAGACTAACAATGTTATTTATATTTTCATGTAAATACTCCAGAAAATGATCAAATAAGACGGATAAAGCCGAAAGTAATAGCTTTGGCCTTTGAGTAACCTAAACGGTGTGAATTTTACTTGCTTGAGACAGAGGAATCGAAAATGATAGGTTTAAAGCCAATGGGAACAAAATGAAAAATCTGATTGCTGTTGTAGCATTTCTTTTTGTGTAAATAGCTTGGTGGGTGGCAGCATTGCTGTCTTAGCTTGCTCTACATCATCAAGAGCTTACACGGAGCTTTGTTGGCTACATTTAATACCCTTTTTATATAATCTTTTTGAAATTACAGCTTACAGCCCTGAGCTGTAGATAACTTTCAATGTTTGGTGAGACTTATCACTCATTTTTGGGATTTGTTAGGTTCGTGTAGCTTAAATATAATTTTTATCCAATAGAGTAGAAAGTTCAACTTTGAACGTGAGGAAAAGGCACAACAAACCAAACCAAACCTTGTGTCCCAATCAATTGGGATCGGCTGTATGAATCTATAAACAGAGAGTATTTGAGAAGAATTCTGTTTTATGACTCTCAGAATAATAGGCTGGGTACAATTCCTATTTAAAGGAAAATACAAGGCATAAAATCAGGAACTAATTTACAGCCAAATCACAACCAAATCAGCTAGCCTAATTAACAGCTTTTCCTAATTTACAGGAGTTGACTATCTCTATATTTACAGCCATAAAACACCAAATAAAATCTGAAAATATCATAATCAATCAAATCTGCCCAGAATCTTCTATTATCCAACACTCCCCCTCAAGCTGGCTTGAAGATATCTTCCATTGCCAGCTTGCCGATCAAATAGTCAAATTGTTTCTTTTGAAGTCCCTTTGTGAGAATATCAGCAATCTGCTCGGTAGTTGGAACATATGGCATGCAGATCATTCCACTCTCGA